>VZSF01001822.1:0-180390 GCA_013398295.1 Chionis minor
AGGGCTTAACCAAACTAGGCAGTTGTTTCCTTTGTTCTAACTTTATCTTTTGTATTTTAAGAGATGTATGTGAATTCTGTGTATTGTTTAGTGAAATACTAATAAGCCAACACAATAATTCTAGTTTGCTGCACAGAACCAAAGCAATTCACTGTCATACAGTATAGTATATTAAAGTTCTACGTGCATCCTTAAATGGATACCAGTATTCTTGGAGGGTGGGGTAGACTGGGTGCTTCCCCATTGTGTCACAGTGTTGGTACTGTTGGTCAGAGTTGGAGCAATAGCTCTCAGCACAGCAGCTGTTCCTCATCATACAGTGCCCCTATCACAATTAAGGAGAAAAAGTCCAGAAAAATAAATCTTCATTTTGTCAGGTTGAATTCCTTGGATAATTAGGGAGGTGACAGCAATTCTTCAGCATCTAATGGAGAAATATTGCTCACTGCAATCCAGAAGAGTGAAAGCCTTTTCTATTTCATGTCTTCAAATTAGATAGCCATATGCTGCAATGCAATCAATGCCATTGCGTGTGGCAATCCATATTAGTATTTTGCGATCCTAAAATTTGGGGGGGGGGGGGGAATTGTTCAGTGCATTTCTCCATGCATAAACCAACATTTTCCTACAAGTTTGGTAATAGCAGCAGCAGCTCAGCAGAGAGCACAATGCTGAAAAATTTGTATTTTTAAACTGGAGACCTTGTTCCCTACAGCTTTTGTTACCCTGTTAACTGGCAGGGAACAGTAGTCTCTATATGTCTTACAGCCTGCCAAAACACTGCTCTACTGCAAGACACTGATCTGCTTCAAGCGTTTTCTTCAACCAGCCAAGCAGCAGGCATTATCCTCTGACTCGTGTCATCAACTTTGTGCTTGACCATAACATTTACAGGCTTACAACAGAGCTATGCACCAGTCTTATGGCATATCATTCCATCCAGCTGGCATGGGGTTGTACAAGGGTTTTGCAAGTGCCAGTCCCACTGGAAGCCAAATAACTAGTGCCTTCCTCTCCTCCTCCTCTCCCCCACCCCCCTTTTTTTTTACAGTGGAAAAGAAAGACAATTTCAAAGAAAGCAAATTTCACTTCAGTATAGAACTAGTCTACTATATGACCAGTGTTGGCTCAGTAAAATATTTCTCAGAAAAGTTCCTTATCAAGGTTGAAGGACTATAAAAATTAACATCTAATACTCTGGTTCATTGATACAAGAAAAATGCAGCAATAATTAACATCTTTGTTTGAGTGATGTGGCAATACAGGTTGAGACCCAGTAGTATCTCTTCTGCCAGTAACAGCAAAGGCACTGGTAAATGAGTAGTTAAGAACCATGAAACATCCTCCAAGCTCAAAAGGCAATCGCTCCGTGGTATCACTGATTAATTTTGTGGAGGATTCATAGTTGTTGTTGCATGTCTCTTGATGTGGATGGATTTCTATCTGATCCTACAGACAGAATTATGTGCTGCTGTGGGGTTGCATTGACTCCAGCAGGTGCAAAAGATTGCAGGCACTGAAGTCGCAAGGACTTTGTCCCTTAAAGGTAAGAACTATACATTGGCAAAAGCACAGGAAACTCTTTCCTAAATCTTTTTGTATGCATGAGGAATATCTGCTGTTTTGTGTAGTAAGGGACACCACATAAAGAGTCAATCTGAAAATCAGAGGACAACCAGCATCTTCGAGAACAAGGCTTGTGGTAAATATTCGCTGTCAGTGTTTCTTCCCTTAATTCAAGGAGGGCAGTGGGGAGGGAGAGGGAGGAGCAAGAAATCTGAAAAGAATGTGCTGCACATTTTTTTGTCTTGATATTTTAGAAAACATACTTTTTCAGATGTTAATACAGATTTCATTGCTTGTAAATTGCTGCTTCATATGGTTTATGATTTTTGTGATATGGCTTATAAATAACTGATGAAGTAGTTCAAGGAAAACCACAAAAATTACTTAAAAGGATGCTGTCAAAATGTATGTTACCTTTAAGTTTTTTTCCTAGCCTTGAATATTTAATGACTTCATTTTCACTGTTTCTTACTTGAAAAATAGCTCCACCATGCATCTAAAGTGTTGATCTTTTTAAAAATAGAACACACTAGAATCTCACTTATCTTAGCATGTATGTATTTCTACAGATTTATGAAATACCATGCAAAAAGTATTCTTGCAGTTTTATTAGATACTATAAAACACATCCGACTGATTTGTGAACTGTTCAAATCAGTTTTGAAGACAGTCTATATATGGTCTGAATGGGACTTCTGGACTCTGACAGTATGCCAGTGCTAAACACAAGACTGGAAAATGGGAAGACATGGAGTCTATTTTTGTAAAACTCCAGAAGGACAGCAATTTCTTTTTCTCCGTACCATTTTTGATTTGGTGAGTCCAAAGTTCAGAACTCCCCATGTCTTTTCCTAGAGGGAGAGGAGGAATTGATGCTGGATGGCCATCAGGTACATCTGATAACCTGTTTACCTAAGTGAAGAGTGTGTGCCATTCACAATTTTGGGGCACAAGTCATCAAGTTACAGGGGACCGTTTTCTTGCTTCCAGCCAGAAACAACTTTCATCCAGCATTCAGTTCAAAACTTCACTTGGCTTTTCCTCAGTCCACATGGAAATGTCCCTTTTGCCTTCTCCCTGATCTTTCCATTGCTTTGGGTGTATGATCCAAAGATCCGCAGTCCAACCAGTGCTCTCATTTATGTATTTATTTACTATTGTTATTTAGTCTTCAAGGAAAGCCTTTAGACCACTAGACTGAATTTTCTTTCAAGCGTTGTCATGTGCCAATAGCTTACATTGTAAAGGACCTTGATTTTTTTTTTTAAAATAATTGTAATTATACTAAAACTACATCCAAGCTGCTAAGAGTTTAAGACAGACCACAGCAATACTACTTTCTGCTTTACAAAGTGGTGGCATAAAGGATGTTCACTGGGTGATGAGGCAGGGTCATCCACTGAAAGGACGTGATCTAGTATTTACAGCTGAGTTCTCCTAGATCTGCCTGTTTCCTTGCTCTTTCCACATAAGGCATAAGGTATTTCAACAAACTGTTTAATATAATGATAAGCACTGTTCAATACAGCAATTAGGAAAAGTAGAACTAAAGTACAATTTATAGAGGAGAAAAGTGTAATTACAAAATTCCCTGGAAATTTTTGGAAAGAGAGGGTTACACAAGGTCTTAGTTTAGGTCTATAGATGAGCTTATTTGCCATCATGATTTTCTATGTTGGCAAGACAGCAAATCCTTACCAATGGTTGAGGACAAATCAAGCAGTAATCATAAATTTCCCACTTAGATCTTTAAAAAAAAAAAAAAAATCCTTGCATCAACAACTTATCATCAGCTTTAGGGAATATACCTTATTGATCTAGTTTTGAGAGGTACTCAACGTGGCTGGTGATTGGAAGACAATTGGAAATTTTATGATTTCCTATAAAGGTGAAAATCAAACAGTTTTCTTAGATGATGTGTGCCAGTCTCTACAGCAACATTTCAGGGAGAACGTGACCAGAGCAAGAAGTATCTTAGGATCCTCGCCGTCATACTTTATCCTCCTAGAATAACACAAACCTCTGGAAAAGTGTACAGCTTTGGGTGCTTCAGTCCAGATTGAGTTGCACTGAAACAATTCAGGCTGTGATCCAAAACCCATTGAGGTCAATGGAAAGATTCCCATTTGCTTTTGATAGCTTTTGAACCAGAGCCTTAAAGCTGGTGTTTTGCTGTCAGAATTTGCTTAGGCAGGCCATGAAACATAAGTATGCATTTCTCAGAAGAGCTGGAGAACACTGAAACTGGTGTATTCCCTGCAGCTATGTTGAGGATTATGCCTGATTGGCAAAGCTTTCCAGAACGTTTAATCTTCAAATTAATTTGATGGTCCTGCTCAGCACAGGGTAAACACAGCAGCAAAATGTTCTGCAATATTTATTCACATTTTTAAATGGATGGTTGTCAAAGGTATTTTCTCTCTCTTTGTTTACCTTTTTGATAAATCATTCTAGTGAACAAGTTTGCTAGCTGGAAGGGATTGCTGATACAGCAAACCTTAAATTGGTTGCACTCTTCAGTCTATTAGCGGTGAAGTCCATGCATGCTATCGTTAAAGGTGCAGCTGCAGTTTGCATGGTTGTGCACAGGTTGGTTTTGCACTGTCAGTTGAGTGCTGACAGTTCTGTTTATCCAGCAGATCACAACAAGCAGCGTAGCCATTGCAGACTGAACTGTCTCCGAATCATATTGAACCTAAAGCTGGTATAGTTTTGTCTAGTAGAGTGACTGCCTGGTATAGCTCCCACTGCTGACAGCATATAGGAAAAATGTGTGACTTTTAACATCTATAAGTTCCAGGGAATTTATGTCTAATACAGGAAATGCACATCATCAGGTTTTAAATGCAGTGCCCAGTGGAAGTAGGGAAAGTAAGAAGGTAGACTAGGTACCTAATTTGTTAATACTCATTTTAATGAGTCCTTAAAATAATTTCAAATGACAACACAGTTGGTATCTAAGTTTCTTTAAAAGTCAAGACCCTCCTACATCCATCTCTTTCTTAAGAGATTTACTTTTGCTAAACGATAAAGTCATGCAATGATAATTCAGAGGATCACACCAATTGCCTATTGTGAGAGGAGACAAAAGATGAATCTCTGATTTATGACCTGGATTAAGAGGTCTGGGCTCTTTCTTTTTCATTGGTTTGCTGGCTGACTTCTAAGAAATTGCTCGATCTCCTGCCACAGTTTTCGACTGTGAAACAGGAAGAATCGCCTGATTTTTAAGGAGGAAATGAAGATCAGCTTGTTACTACCTGCCATGAAATCAGTTGTATTAGGCATGAGCAGATCAAAAATCAAGACATTGAAAATGTTGCTAGAATAGGTTTTATTTATATCACAGTGCCATTGTTCATTTTGCAATTCTTAACACAGAAGAGATACTTGCTGTACCTAGGTTATAGACATTTCTAGAAGTCTAGGGAAAGAGCTAGCACTCCCAGTGGATAATTAACAGGTGTCCACAGCCTCTGTGGGAACTTAGGATTGTTGATACTTGTAATCTGCAATTGTTTACAGTCAGAAAGAAGCTGTTCTGGAAGGTCAGTCCTCCTAGCACACCAGCCAGATAAACAGGAAAATAAAGTGGATTTATTGCACCACACTCACACTTTCAGCTTTAAAACATCATACACTGTGAAGGATGTGATTCTGCATGACCCCCATGGGGAGCATGACAAGGCAGCAAACAGGGTGCAGCTGAACGTATTAACTCCGTCCTCAAGTATGTGCCTGGGATGCCTCATCTACTCAATTGTAAAATGTGTGGAGGTGTTAGGTGTAGACCAATATTTGGTACATAGAAGTCTGTAAAATTTTCAGTAGTCTTCAAGACAAGGCTTCAAGACAAGTACTTACAAAAACTGTAAATCAGACAAGCTTGATAAAAGCACAGGTTAGCGCTCCAAGCTCCAAGCAAGTGCTCCTGCTTCTCCAAGCAGTAGCAGGGTGTCCCCAGCAGGATAATGCTCCTGGCACACGGGCTGGTCTGAGTCCCCCTTCACGATAGTGCTGGGTAGATACGCACTTGGTGCCATTTTACCGATGTTCTTTAATGCCACCTTTCTCCTTAGAGCACAAAGTGAAGTAGTATACTATGACTGAAACGGCAGACAGCAACTTCCAGGGGTTTTTTGTGAATGTTTATCATTCTTCTATTGGGAGTGAGAGGCAAAGGGAGACATTGCCTACCTGGGAGGCAAGCAAACCCCCAGGCCTGAAATTGGGTATTAGGTATTACATATTAGGTACGTAGCAATTTGTATTATCAAACCTAGGCAGAGAAGATACTAAAAACATTCAAACATACCATTGGAGCCCTGGGAAGGTTTTATTTTTCTATTTCTTTTTCACAGTTTCCTGTAAGCTGTTGCTTACATATCACTGGAGAATGGAGGAAAAAGTGAGAAATTAACCATAGGCAGGAGTTGTACAGCTTCCTTTATTTTCTCAGAAAGCAAACACTGATGCTTCCCTCATTTTACATAATCTAGCATAGCTGAATACATTTATACATCTGCTGATGCATTATATCTGCATTATGCATTATATCTTCATATAATAATGTATTATGCATTATATGTTCATTTAAACCTTTTTCAGTCCTGTTAAATAAACTCCCCAAAAACACTGCTAACACAAGAAGTGACGAAGTATTGCCAGCTGTCCAGATGAAATACTTACAAGACATGTTCTGACTTGCATCTTTAGGACTTTACTTATTGTTGTAAAATTCTTAAGAAGAAAATTTGAAAGGCTAGAGACAAATATCCTAACCTTTGTGCTTTGAACAAAAAAATCTGTTGTCTGTGTAATTTCCAAACATTCAGGATGCTCTCCGCTTTCTGTTCTGTGAGCTATTTATGAGTTTATACATACAGAGGTCATGATGCTGAGTTTATTCTTCCCTGAAAAAAAAGTTTATTCAGGATGGCATGGCCTGATAGTTCATTAAAAGGACAATTCCATCTTGCTCTGAAACTGTGAAGTCCTAGAAAGTGCCCCTGTGCCTGAGGAGGTCAGCACGTTCCCGGGAGCCGCTTACGGCAAGTAGTGTCTCCTGCAATAAGGCTCACATCTGAATGCTGTGGTTAGTGTTTCATAAAAGGGCCAGGGGTGGGGGGGGGAGAAGGGAAACACCACTCCTGTGACCTCTACAAAAATGTTTTTTATAATTATTTCTGGCAGGCCTCACTGATGCTGAGCCCTGGTGTCCGGACCCCGCCACGTGTCACGGGCTGAAAGCCAGGCTCCTGCTGGCAGCTGCCCCCCCTTCCCTCCGCTCAGCACCTCCCCACAGCCCCAGCTGTAAGGGGTACCTTGGTCACCACCACCTCAGGGAAGAGCATCACCCCTCTGTTCTGCAGAAATCTGGGCCGGTTTTGCCATTTGCTTTGGCTTTTGCTTTTTTTGACAGCTTTAGTCACTTTGGATTTGCCATCAACGTGCTGTTCCCCATGGCTGTGTTCAGCTTCCAACTCGTGGCTGCGGTGCCATGTCCCACCTGGTTGCCCCTGGATCTCATCTACTTTTGGGGAAGTTTGAGCAACCCCACACCAACCCCGCACTGGTGGCACTGGGGGAACCACACCACTGTGGAGCAGGACAGGCCAATCTTGCTTTTCAGGAGAGTTAACGAGGCCCTCTGAACTTGCTTACAACCTCATGCATCTTCCCAGTTCAGGCAGGCTGGTGGCTCTGTGGAAGCTTTTCCAGGACACTGAGCCTAACCCTGCTCCCTGCGAAGCCAGCAGTGACACTGATCATGACTTCAGTACCTCCAGAGCTGAATCTGCTGTAAAGGAGAATGCAGCAGCCAAAGCAGGTTTAAAGTGCACAGCAAACTGCCGTAAAGAAGCATCCTTCTTTCATAAGCCTGGGAGAGGACGTAACGCTTACATGAATGGAAGGATATGGGTCATAAACTTGTATGAAACAACCAGTTCTTGTGTGGTAGAAATAATTTGAAAATAAAGAATTCATTAAGAAGATTAAATTTATCCCAAGTTTCCAGGAGAAGCAATATTTAATTTTGGCCTTATACATCTATCTGATGTGGCTTTAAGGGTGTAGCCATGTTAATATAAACTGATTAAAAGCTGTCTCCAAGACGAGCAGTAATAGGCCTCCTCACACTCCTTTCCTCCCTCAGTCTGTCTTGGAGTGCTGTGAGTAGCACTGAGCAAAACCAGATGAAATTTAACACGTCTGCCACACTCCCTGACCCTGGACCAGCAGAAACAGAAAGAGCTCTGTTATGTAAATACACAGAGTGCTTTACCATTACACAAACACAAACATCTCCCATCTTTGTTTCTAAGCAGAGAGGACTCATCAGGTAACCCAGCAGATGATGTTTTAGTGTGAATCGCAGGGCTCTGTGGGATCATCATGAGAGAGGGAGAGAAAACTCCTTGCTTCCATCACTTCTCTGGCATGTTAAACCAACCTTGTCTGGGATTAATTTGAGTCCTGGCTCTGGCTGTCTTTTGTGTTAACATCCCCAGCAGACCAAGAAATACTTTAATTCAAAAAAAGTTCAGGCTAGTGGTTCTGGCTGGTTTCATTGGAACAACTTTCGCCAAACAGTGATGGGGCTTGGGGTGGGCTGTCTCTGACTTTCGGAGAGACAGCAGTCTGGTGCCGACCACATGCTGGCTGTTGCAGAACCCATTTATTGCTCCCAAAGCTGCCTGCAAATCAACAGCACTGCTTCCTGTGTGTGACCAGAAATACGATGGACAAATCAGTGACTGCAAAACATAGAGGAGTCAAACATCCTGGTGTTCTAGCTACTGCTGGTCAGCTGCTGATAAAGTTTATTTTTAAACACTAACTGTTTGCTGTAAATCCTTGAAAAGAAAAAGCCCTCACAGTTGTCCTTCCTTCTCTTTATTGCTAAGGATGTGAGCGTTAGTAAAGAGATTGTTATGCCTACAGCAGACTCTTAAACCCTTTGAAGCCACAATATTATTTGGGTTTTTTAAAGCCACTGGGTAGCATTGTGTAGCAACCTATATCCAGAAAAGTTTCTTTTCACCAGTGTCCAACCTTGTAATCCATCCCCCCCACAAGGTTTTGTTGTGCCTTGATTATCTCTGTAGCCTTGTTTGGCTATGAGTGCAAAGGTGACAGTGCCTCTGACTTCGACAGTGACTCAATAGTACCAGCTGTCTAGGGGGAGAAGAAAAAAGGTTTTTGTGAATTTGGATCCACCATTTTAATCCTGAACTAGTTTCTGGGTCGGTCTACAGGGGCTTTGAGAATTCTAGAGGAAAAAAAGAGTTTTGGGGCAAGGCTGCAAAACACCAGTGATAAACTAAAAGAGGTCTGTCTTCAGGTTATTTCTGCTATTGAACTGCAGTACAGTGAAGAAGTGCTGGTGACACACAAACACACGTGTCTAGAACAACCTAAAGTACTACCAGCCCGAAAGCTTACCACTGGCGCTGACGCAGGGTGGCAGTCAGGACTAAAGCAGCTCCTAGGTGCTGGCAGGTACCGCAGCATCCTAACTGTGAGAAGGGGAAGGCCCAGGGCTAACAAGATGTAGTCCAAGTGAACTTCACCAAGTCAGTGACACGTAGATAGTGACACCCAGAAATACAGTTGAAACTGGAAACAATAATTCCCTCTCTACACCCAGCATGTTAGTTGCCAATATGCACTAACTCCAAAGACATCTGAAGGTGGACATGACAAGGTCCTAAAAGTCAGTGAAATTAGGATGGAGGGTGCTGGCAGCTGACATAGTAGGGAGAACTCCTTCATGCCCCCTCATCCTTCAAAAGCAAAAAAATTCAAGTGACTTTTTGAAGTCTTCTGCTATGCAGAAATTTTCCCCAAAGCATTTTGATTGCTACAGCTGTTAATCCACATCCCGGATGGACAGAGAAACAAGTTATTGCAGCGGGATGGATTACATGCTTTTTTGTGTAGCTGTACTTCTCATATCTCACCTGACCAGCTTCAAAGGCATGTGATGACACAGCTTCTTGATGACAAGAAGCCAGACAGAGATGCATGTATTTCAGGGCTGAGCCTTTCAGAGAAATGGATATCAGCTCAGTAAAACCGGCAAGTCCTGGAGAGTGAAGCCTCTTGCAATGAGGGTTTGCCCCCTTCCCTTCAGCAAACGGATGCAGGGAATCCTAGGTGAGAGGGGTGCCTTCACTTTACAGGTTGTTGCAACCCCGGGGCAGCTATTTGCAGGTAAGAAGGTCGTGCTGTGTCGCTTAGAAATGTCTGTGCAAAGCAACGGCAAAGAAATGACAAGCAGTCCAGATACAGCACATGAAGGAACTGGAGCTTTGCAGCATTTGCCTGCAAGGGTATAACATGGGCACTGATAGTACTGCTGCAGCCAGAACTCATTCATTCAATGCTTCATGCTGTGTAGATCCATGTTTAAGAGCCAGTTTAGTTTCAGAGTCACTCAAGAGTCCTCACTGTGTTGTTCGTAAAATAATCTTAAACTGCCATCTTGATACCTCGTATCGCATAACCTCTAGGAGACAGTAGAATGGAAGAACCCTTCCGGGATTGCATGGCTGCTTTAATCACATAAACCAAGTTTTAAATACCCAGGTAATGTCAGTATTGCTTTTTCTTTTCTGTATTAGGCTTCTTCTGGCTTATTAGGCTTTCTTTTCTAAGGCTATCAAGAAATCCAGGCTAACTGCACATTGCCTTTATAAAGAACCATAGGCATGAGCTTCAGTTTATGTCTGCAGCAGGATTTCATTTAAGACATGGGTATTGAAAAGTGAAATGCTTGCCCTCCACAAAGATCAAAACACAGATGTCATCTTGCCAAATACAGGCAACCCATAATCAAAACAACATAGACTTTATAGCTTACATTGTGCTCATCTGCAAATTCGAAAGCAGCATTGTTGTATCAAAACTGGCTTTTTCAGCCCTTACAGAGTGTTGCATTCTGTCTATGTGACTGAGTGTGGAGCTCTGCCTGGGCACAGGCAAAAAGCCACCTGAGAGCTTATGGATTAGAGGGCACACCAATGTGAGCGATATTGCAGTTGGTGTCTGCTACAGAGATCACCTGCTCAGGACAAAGAAATAGATGAAGGACCTCTTCGAACAACTGAAAGAAGACTCGCATTCTGAGGTCAGAAACATTGAAATACCCTGATATCTGCTGGAGGGTCAACACGGCAGGACACAAGCAGTCCAAAAGTTTCTGAAGTGTGACAACAATGACTTCTTGACACAGGTGATTGAGGACCCAAGCAGAAAAGATGCTTTGCTGGACCTCATGGTTACAAACAAGGAAGAACTGGTCAGAGATGTCAAGACTGGGGCAGCCTTAGCTACAGTGACCATGAGATGATAGAGGTCAAGATCCTGAGAGAAAGTAGCAAAGCAGATAGCAAGATCACAACCCTGGACTTCTGAACAGCAGGCTATAACCCCTTCAGAGAGCTGCTGGGAAAAATCCCATGGGAGACAGTCCTGGAGGACAGGAGTCCAGGAGAGCTGGTGGATTTTCAAGGACCACCTGCTCCAAGCTCAAGAGTGGCCCATGCCAACAAGCAGAAACCAAGCAAAGGTGGCAGGAGGCCTGCATGGATGAGCAAGGAGCTCCCAACTAGACTCAGACATAAAAAGCGGGTGTATAGGCTGTGGAAGCAGGGGCAGGTGACCCGGGAGGAATATAGAGATGCTGTCTGATCATGGAAGGATGGGTTCAGGAAAGACAAAGTTCACCTCAGTTTTGATCTAGCAGGGAATATGAAGGTAAAAAAGAAAGATTTATACAGGGTCCTCAGGACTAAAGGGCATTCTAGACAAAATGTGGGCCTGTGACTACATGGAGCAGGGACTTGATTGCAAACAATACAGAAAAGGCCAAGTTACTCTGTGCGTTCTTTGCCTCAGCCTTCAGGAATCCCAGGTCCCTGTGACCCAGAGGAAAGTCCAGGGTGATGTAGACTTGCCCTTGCTGGAGGACAGTCAGGTTAGGAAGCATTAAGCAAAGCGGACTTACACAAATCCGTGGGATCTGATGGGATGCACTGGGTGCTGAGGGAGCTGTCTGATTTCATTGGTTGTGGAGTTTCCACTGGTGGAGGAATGCAAAGTCCAGCTGTGCAGAACTCTCAGCAACCTGCCTGAGCTGACCGTGCTTTGAGCAGGGAGGGTGCACTACCTGTCCTCTAGACAAGGTCCATTCCATCTTCAACCATCCTATGATCCTATAGAGACAGAGTAAACAAGGCTCCAGCTGCTCAGAGCTCCAGCCCTGCCACAGCTGGCTTGATAGGAGGAAGCACATTTCTTTTAGACAGGGCTGCTAGGCTAGGCTTCTTCCATACCATTTCCATCATGACTACAGCCAGGGAGGTCTGGTAAAGAAGAAGATAACTGAGAGCAATCAACAAGGTTAAGAAAACAAATTCTCTGAATTTCTGGCACAGCCCATGGAAGCAGAGATACATCAAGCTCTTTGTGTATAAGCACCTGTGCTTAGGAGCGTAACCCAACGATTAAATGACAAGAGTGAAGAAGAAACTTACCCACTGGGCAGCTCACTCCATAATAACCAGTTACTGGGACTTCTGCACTTTCCTTTGAAGCACTCCATAATTGGGTGCTGGCACTCAGCCAGGGAAAGGATGCTTAGATGCTAGTCTGCTAATTTATAAAGTGCAGGAAATATCAAATTACCTTTGATAATTTTAATCCAGGTTTAAAGACTGACTATTCTGTAGGCAAGCCCTGAAGTGTCATCTGAAAAAAACCACAAACCAAGTATAACTTGAGCTCGTTTCAAATTTTGAAAGTGTTTAAGAAGTTTTCCTATGTTTTCTAATTTTTGTATGAGGTTGAGGTTGGAAAGGAAAATACCCCTCTCCGCCTTCTATTCCCTGTCTCTCCCATTTTATTGTTGAATTTGTACAAATACGTCAGACATGGTTCCGTTGTTCTATGCCCTCCACTATCCAGCCTCTCATCTTCTCCACGCCTTCTCGTCTTTTTGGGCATGGATGGAATTGTTAGCTTCTGGGTCTCCCACGGCACATGGATTAGATGAATAGGCTGTTCAGCTATCGTCTCACATAACTGCCATAACAGCCAGTGCCCCAGCTGTTTAGGGTGAAGGCAGAGGGAAATGCATATTTTTTTTCCATGTGAGTCATGGACCTTGAGTACTGTAAAGCCGGCAATGACAGAGTTAAACAAAATTGTGAAAGCAGGTTTTTCAGAGCCCAGACTATGTTTTCAGCTTGAAAGCACACTGTAGCTTTGAGGAGAGTTTTTCATTATTGGACAGGATCCAGCATCTCACCATCTATGTTACAGTTTGCTCAAAGGCAGGCAGATTATGAAGAAATAGCAGCCACATCTGTGGCAGCTACATTTATCCCATCTGCTTTTTATTTTATCAACTGGGGAAGTAAAATCCTAGTCATCACACAAGACTGTTTTATAAGGATTAGTGCAAATAACTCGGCACTGACAAAACCTACACATAAATGTTTTTCCTTCTGGATGAGACATTTAAAAATTACATTTCCAGTGGATTTAATTACAGTTAAAAGCTTTCACCATTTATTCCAAGTCATTGTAGTGCTTACAAGCTTCATTCAGCTAGTTCTGTGTCTCCTTTGCCCAAGTCATTTTTTGAGCAGGCTGTTAAAAAATGTTACCATACCGTGGTCCTTAATAAATCAGGGGTCTAGATGCCCCCATTTGACCTTTGCTCAGGTCAGTGTCCACTGCCACCAGGTGAAGGTAGAGGCTGGTGTGGATGTGGGGAGTGAGAAAGAATAGCAACCAGGAGAAGCAGGGGGACAGAAAATACAGCTCCGTAACACATTTTCTCCTGTCACTGAGGCCTGTCCTGGATGTCACCAGTAATCGCATCATGCAGTACTGTTTATAAAGCAACCAGGCGCTACCCTGTGATCTCGTTATGCTATTAGCCTAAGCACACACAACTTCACTTGTCTGGAAGGTAAGAAACCTTTTATTTCTGGTTTAGTTCTACGGGCGCTGACCATTTGTTCCCATGCCAACATTGGTTAATTGATTTCTTCTCCCTCTTTTTTTGTTCAGATCGCCTCCTTCTTTCCTGTTGATTTCTCTAGAGAAGTCATAACCTCTAACAAAACAAAGGTTTTGCTATACTAAGCAAGTCAAAGTCATTTATGTTCCCTCTTCCTAATTGTTTTCCCAATCCTCTCCTATACCTTTTTCAATTGAGGTAAATCTTTCCTAAGCATGGTCAACAATAAACTTGCAGAGTGTGCTGGGGAAGTGTTGCCAATGCCTTGTATAAAGACATTAATATATTCTTATCTCTGCTGGAACTGATTCATGCGTCAGAGCGTTTTTGATCTCCCCAGGCAGAGAGAAGCTGCATCTTTGGCACTAAAGCACAGTGTGATCAGTTCTTACTCTCTGGGTCCGACACGGACTACATCTGAAAACCCTTTCAAAAAGGCGCTGGTGTCACTGTCCCCACTTTACAAAGGCAATTCAGATGGTGAAATAATTTGCCCAAAGCCACACAGCAGGCTGATAGCCAAATTAAGTGAAGACTATGTGTGCCTTGACCAACAAATGCTTTGTCCTCTAGGCCACAGACTGCAAAGGGAGATCAGACAGGCCTTTTTAATCTAAGGGCTAGAAAAAAAATGGTGTAATACTGTAACTGATGAGGATGGAAGACCTTTCCTATGGGTAAAATAGAAAGTGACCCCTGTATGGAATTCTGTTGACATTATATCCGTAACACTTTTGAAAAAAACCCCAGGAAACATGCCAGACCATAGCATTGCTTTGCACTCATGTGGGGTCTTTCATCTGCGGGTTACAGGCTATCTTTGCCAGGTCAGAAATCATTTCCAGCTTGCAAGCAGACATGTAGTTGTATTACAGGCCCAAGTAATATTACATAGCCCTGATTCTGCAAGGCTTACATTTTTTCCTTTATCCACTGTGATTAGCAGCAGCTGCTTACACGGCTTTTCTTTAAGTACTCAGATGAGTCTCTGGAAGATTTTAGTTGAAGTCAGTGGGAGCTGGAAAATGAGAAACTTCTGCATTTGGGACATCTGTCCCAACTCACCATCCTCCTCTAGGTTTCTTAAAATGTTGCTATTGGCACCTTTCTCTGAGACAAAGAGAAAGCTTCCAGGGAAGTAGATGTCACGTAAATTTTATTGCTTGAAGGAAGGTCTGAAAGAATAACCTTAATTGAGTTTAGGTCTTATCACAAGTTTATGAACGTGTTATCCTGATTAAAGAAACAGAGAGCTATTGAGGTTGGGAGAGCCTGGTGTCTCTGAAGAACACCTAGTCCAATGCCCTGCTCAGAGCAGGTCAGTCACAGCAGGTTGCTCAGAGCTGTGACAATTAAGGTTGCATTATCTCCAAGGACAGAGACTCCACAATCTCTCTAGGCAACCACTTCCAGTGTTTAACCACACTCATGGGAAAAAAAGTGTTTTCTCATGTTTCAGTGGAGTTTTGTGTATTTCAATTTGTGCCCACCGCTGGATACCACCAAGAAGAGTCTGGCTACATCATCTTTACTGCCCACCCCACATCAGGTATTTGTACATATAGTTAAGATCCTCCTGAGCCTTTTCTTCTCCAGGCTGAACACACCCAGCACTCACAGTCTCTCCTTATGTGATAGATGTTTCAGTCCCTTCATCACCTTTGTGATCTTCACTGCACTCACTCCAGTATGTCCATGTCTCTCCTTCACTGGGGAGCCAAGGACTGCATGCAGAACCTACACATGCTTCCACAGGGCTAAGTAGAGAGGAAAGAACACCTCCTTCCACATGCTTGCAATGGTTGCACACAGCCCAGGATGCCATTGTCATTCTATGCCACAAGGGCGCATTGCTGGCACTGTGTCAGCCCACTTCTTCTTCCTGTCCACAACCTTCTGACTGGCAGCACATCCATCTGGTACACCACCAACTCCTCACATTTTTGTGTCATAGGATCAAAGAATCATAGAATGGTTTGTTTTGGAAAAGACCATAAAGGTCATCTAGTTCCAGCCTCCCTGTCATGGGCACCTTCCATTGGTGTTCTTCTGTGAGACCAGGTTGCTCAAAGCCCCATTCAACCTGGTCTTGAACACTTCCAGGGATGGGGCATACACAGCTTCTCTGGACAACGTGATAGTGCTGACAAGCTGAGGATGCACTCCGCCCTGTCTTCCTCGACATTAATGAAGACAGTAAACAGGATTTTTCATTACGATTATTGCCATGGAGGGCAACCCTCATAACTGGCCTCCAACTGGCCTTTGTGCTACTAATCACAGTGTGTTAGGTCTCTCCATTCAGACAGTTTTCAATCCAGCTCACCATTTACTTATTTCATACACATTTCACCAGTTTTTCTATGAGAATGTTATCTTGCCGAAGTCCAGAATAACACTATGCACTGCTCTTCCATGTCCACTGCGCAAAGCACCTCATTGTAGAAAGCCATCAGGTTGTTCAGGCATGATTTCCCTTCCATAAATCCATGTCAAGTGCTCACAGCCATCTTCTTGTCTGTAAAAAGTTTCTAGGATTACTTGCTTCATAACATCATGAACAAGTGTAGGTCTACTTTTTGAAAATGTTTCCTAACCTGCTTGTCCTCCGCTGAGGGTGAGTCTACATCAGTCTAAACTTTATCACTGGTCTTAGGGTCCTGAAATACCTGAGGGTGTTGTGCCTGTAAAGAGAGAGAGGAGGAAGACATTGAGAATCCCATCCTCCACTTCTTTTTTCACTCAGGTCCCTGCCTCATTTAGCAGTGGAGCCGCGTTTTCCCTAGTCCCTTCTGCTGCTGCTTCTGTAGAAATCTTTCCTGTTGCTGTACACATCTCTTACCAGATTAAGGTTGAGGTAAGCTTTGGCTTTCCTGAACCCATCCTTCCATGGTCACACAGCATCTCTATATTTTTCCTGGGTCACCTGCCCCTGCTTCCACAGCCTATACACCCGCTTTTTATGTCTGAGTCTAGTTGGGAGCTCCTTGCTCATCCATGCAGGCCTCCTGCCACCTTTGCTTGGTTTCTGCTTGTTGGCATGGGCCACTCTTGAGCTTGGAGCAGGTGGTCCTTGAAAATCCACCAGCTCTCCTGGACTCCTGTCCTCCAGGACTGTCTCCCATGGGATTTTTCCCAGCAGCTCTCTGAAGGGGTTATAGCCTGCTGTTCAGAAGTACCAGGGTTGTGATCTTGCTATCTGCTTTGCTACTCTCTCTCTCAGGATCTTGACCTCTATCATCTCATGGTCACTGCAGTCAAGGCTGCCACCAATCCTCATATGCCAAACTAGTTCCTCCTGGTTTGTAACTGTCTGATACAACTAAGCACCTCTTTTCTTGGCTTCTTTATCACCCATGTGAGGAAGTTGTTGTTTACTCTTGCATTGGAAATGTCTTGAATATCAGGTTTATTGCTGGAAAAGGTAAGTAAAGAATGCTTCATTTTGGAGATAATAATTTGTAGTTTCATAGATGTTGGTTTTTGCTAACTGGGTGAATGCTGGCCTCAACCTGAAATACATCAGAAAAACATCTGTAGTTTTTGCTTACTGCACAAATCAGGAGTACATAGGCTTGGATACAGAGCTGAGGATTGCAGAGACTTACTCCTCAAATGAAATTGGCACAGATGTCAGTTCTTCCACTCCATCAAGCAGTGGAGTGACAGTTCAGTTTTTCAACAAGTTGTCTATTTTAGGAGCAAGACATATATTCTGCTGGACTGTGAATTACAGAAGAACATAAATGCATCTTTGCATTTCTGAAAGATGTTTACTGCACAGAGTTGTTAATCTGTGCTCAATGACATGGCCCTTAAACTCACATTTTTACTCTATTAGTTTGCCATCTCATTTTATTACATTTAATTTGCTGTTTGCAAGAGGTTTATTTGCTTTTTGTGCTAGTAACTGCTGTGAGGAAGACTTTTATAGGGCCTCCATGAAATATGTTATTATACAGTGATGGTCTCTGAAACTAATTTTTGCTCCACTCCCCACTTAATTTTTAATTTACATTAATAATTGTCGAGATTTTCTTGGTTTTGGTTTGGGGCTTTTGGGGAGAGGCAGGGGGAATGAGGTGACTGGTTTGTATATAAACCAAAATGGAGGGCTTCTAAAAACGTTTTGTCTGCCAATTTGTATTTAATAAGCAAATTTATCTGGGATAAAGGACGAGGTTTTCTTTTTACTTCGGTGAGTGCAGAACCACCATGTGGGATGAGGCATTGCCTTTTTACCATCATTAGCTCTGCTGTCTCGACTTACTGAAAGGTTCCCCAGTGCTCTTCCAAGGCCCTGACTGGAGGAGGAAAAGGAGGTAGGAGCACGAGTACAGAAAAGAGGAGACAGGAATGCTCTAAAACACCCCACAAGCCATCAGGAAATCAACACTTACAGTGCTGTTGCTGTAGGCTTAGAGGGTGGTCTTAATGCTGTAAAACAGATTCAGCCCTGTGACACTAGGAACAGCTGCTTGGGGAGCAGTCCTTGCTTGTACGGTCTTCTTACAAAAAAATCTTTCATCCTGTTGGCTGAAATGCACTGGATCCTGCGGGCTGCAGAGGACAATGCATCTTTTGCTGCCCAGCAAGCCTTCAAGAAGCATTTTGTTCTCCGTTTTCACCAGATTTCCCTTTCTTCTTGCTCCTTTGGCATGTTGTCAGCTTGTGCAATAAAGTACAATCAGTTCTGTGCCTGTTCTCACACAGAAGGTGACACTTGCTAAGTTTAAAGAACTGTGTGACTGTGAAGTGCCTCTGTATTAATATACATGTGCAACAAAAGAGTTCAAAATCTAAACCCTTTTCCAATCAAGCAAGTTCTTTAGAAAAGTTAATCACACTTTCCATTTTCTCAGCTTCAGTTAAGTCCAGTGTATTCAAAATTTGAGCAAAGTGTATGTACTGATACACCCATTCAATTTTTGTGATAGCTTGACAACTTAATGTATTTTAGCAACAAATTTTATTTTATTAATAAATTATTTGGTTAATAAGTTAAAAATCTAGAATCAGTATCTTTACTTGTTTATTTAAATAGATGTTGTAGTGGTTTCGCGTAAAAGAAAGTAAGTCAAAGGCAGTGAAAAAAGAAAAGAGGGAAGGTAAGGATGATCTCCATGATAAGTCTTCACTGTTCAAGGCTGGCATGGAAATAAAACAGAATGACACTATTCCTGGAAAAACTTGGGACGGTAAGGAGCAGCTCTTTTATCTGTGTTAACTAGCTTCCTGCTGCAGTGTTGAGGCTGAAGCTCTCAGCTGTAGGAAATGCTTCAGAAGTTGGTTGTACATGTAAGATCTCATGGAAATATTCAGCTACCACCTTGATGAAGTGTGTCTGTTCTCTCCCTCTTTATTGTGCTTTCAGCCAACTCTTGGTATACATTACAGAATTTATATGGAGATGGGAAATGCACAGAAATCAAAGCATAGAGCCATTTTTTCTGGACTTCTGGAAATCAGCGCTAGCTACAGGTTACAATATATAGAGTCAAGAAACTGATATTGCTTAGCGCTGGATAGGTGCTGGCTGTGCAAAGCATCAAATCTGTGTTGTCTTTCTCTCCTGGAGAGCTATTCCATGACAAAGTTAGTAGAGTCTCTTATGACTTGGTTTTACAGAGCCACAGATTTGTCGGTGGTGTCAGAGATGTATTTCACACATGCTGTTCTTAAAATATTATTCAAGCTCTTTACAATCCATCCAGGCTTAGCCTTCTTCTCTGACCTACTAACTTCTATAGCCAAGAACATGACTGAAACGAGCTGCAGTCGCTACCCTAAATACTTCCCCATACTCTGACAGGAGCTATGCCCTCTACCTCTCCTACTTGGTACCACCTCCATAGCAATGAGACTCACTGTCACGGAACACGTCAGTGTTTTCAATAAAAATACATCTCATCTCTTAAGTGCTGCAGTGCAAGTACCCCTGACTATTGACATTTAATATGACCTTAGCACTGTACTCATTTCTGCAAGAACAGTTTAAAGCAGCAAGCATGGTTGAGCGAGCAGATGAGAACATCTTTACATCAGTAAAAACAGGTACCAGGCAATTTGTTACACAAGGAGTACAGAATTAGCCCTTCCGTGAATAAGGACAGGTGTGTCAGTTTGCAGGAGATATTTATAGATGTGAAGTTTAATAGCTAATGGTTTTTGAAAACAAGGAGTTTTGGTACACAGTTGTACACCTGGAGAAGCATCTTATTTCTCTATATAAGTCAAAGAGAAATATTTCAGGAGTTTTAGTGTTTATTTGCACTGCGTCCAATTTAAACAACAAGCAGAACTACAAAGAACTGATAGAGATCTGACAGATAAAGCCTATTTGATGCCAAATTATGCTAGTTCATGGAAAGTGGATTTGGATGGATGGAGTTGGACTCAAGTTGGACTCAATGATCCTTATGGGTCCCTTCCAACTTGAGATATTCTATGATTCTAAATTCAAACTAAAGGAAGAAAATGTCATTGTAGAACAATTGTATCCAGGAAATTAAAAACAGTGCAGAGATTGTTTTGCAGAGCTGCTTTCCTTGTTTCATACTTTAAACAGCTCTATGCTTGTTTCTAGAGGACTTCCGATTCGAGTCTTTGGAAAAAAATTTCCTTAAAACATGGAATTTCATCCTGGAGTGCAGTGGATCTGGAAGCCAGCACACAAGAATTTGCATTTTGGCTTCCTGTTGTCCAGATTTATTTCAAACTAGATGACTAAACTGAAAAGGAATGGAAGTTTTATAACTCTTAGCTTGAACTTCACGTGCAGATAATGTGTGGGATGTTTGAAACTGTTCAGTTTACTTTTACAAAGCCAGGAGTTTTCACCTAGGGATACATCAGCTTGCACAGATGATCTTATTTCTGTCTTGACCAAAGCACTTCTGTGAATTACAGATGTTAGTATGAAATATATTCAAATGAAGATGCTTTGTTGATTAAAAATTTCTGATCCACTTGTCTGGCCACACTGCACACCTTGTCTTTTCTTCTATAAGTGCAGAGGATCTCCATGCTTTCTACCAAGGTCAGCTGAAAGGGTTGTGCAAGCCAACTTAGATGGAACATTTCTGCTGGTTAGTCTTTGATTATAACCTCCAATGTGTCAGTCTTTCAGGGAAGAAAGGTACAGTTATGCCATTTTTAAAAAGAGGGAGAGAGACGGACAGACCAAAGTTATGTTTCAGGTTTTTTCCATCAAAGTTTCCATCAACAGATAATGCAAAAACCCAAAAAATACGGGCATAGTGTATGTAGTCCTAGTACTGAGGTGTTCTTGATCCAAGTAATTCTGCTTGCATTTTTTGACATTTTTATTTGTACTCCCGATGAAGCATGAGATCCTTTAATCTTTTTCATACCAGTGTTTTCAGATGTAGTAATAAAAACTAGATGAAATATCTTAAAGATGAAAGAAAAGAAAGGACTTAGGGTATTTCTACAACATTTCTTGTCTGATCACAAGCACATACTGTATAACTTCATGTTACCAGCCCCTTTTAACAACTTATCCAGTTTTTAACAAAGCTTATCCAGACTTTATCCAGTTTAGTCTTCTTTTTTTTTTTTTTTTTTTTTTGCTGTTTTCCACATAGTCTGTGTAGAACAGCACTTGTAATATTTCACGCTGGATGTCCACACCAAACTGACCTTTTCCTACTTTTTCTACCAAAGAACTTCAGGATAAAAATACTTTTATTGTAGCTGTAACTAAACTATTAGACATAACAGAGCAGTTACACTTTATCATTATCAAATATATCTGTGAGGTAAATACTGAAATGAAATGCTGGTGTTTGTGTGTCATTCTCTTATGAAGAACCACAGACCCACAGAAGTTGTGGGACTTCACATCTCCTGCCAGTCATTTTAAATGACAAATGGGAAGACTAAATCCATATAGTTCCAAATGAACAGACATGGCCAGGAAATCAACTTTAACATTCTTATTCTTGAAATTGATTCAGAACCCCTCAAACATAAAACTAAATTATCATCAAGTTTCTCTGGTGTGACCCCATGAAGAGAGGATGGGGCAACCCAGCATTTGGACTGATGGAGTTCTGGTGTGGATTTAAATTCTCCCATTAGACATGCTGATCTCCATTTTCAGATTGCCTTGCTAAGTGCATAAGTGCTAAAAACACTACTTTAGCACTACTAAGACCAGCAACTTGCTTATCCTTTTTTTACATTGTAGCATATCCACCAGTTGTGTAAAGCTCTCTACTGTGTTCTTAGCACAAAAGCGATCGCAACACACAGGTAGGTTTGTTGACCATGTTAGTATATTGACATAGTGTCTAAGTGTCTGGTATGCCTTATGCCTGTAATATTAAATTAACCAAAACACTTAATCCTTGTTTATTTCTTTTTACATTTCATGGGTGTGCTCTTCCTTCCTTTTGGCTTTTGTACATGGTCCTTTTCTGCAGCACACGTATGTTGAAGTGAGAGCGAACAAAGTCCCATGCTTTTGTTTTAAAAGGCAGTTTTAAGCTATCCCCAGGGAACCTTCAACTTCTTGAGCTATACCCAATCACCTTAAGATTATAGAATCATAGAATAGTAATTTGATCATAAAATAGGGACCTTTAAAGGTCGTCTAGTCCAACCCCCCTGCAATAAGCAGGGACATCTTCAACTAGATCAGGTTGCTCAGAGCCCCATCCAACCTGACCTTGAATGTTTCAAGGGATGGGCTGTCTACCCCCTCTCTGGGCAACCTGGGCCAGTGTTTCACCACCCTCATTCTAAAAAAATTCTTCCTTATATCTAGTCTGAAACTACCCTCCTTTAGTTTAAAACCATTACCCCTTGTCCTATCGCAACAGGGCCTGCTAAAAAGTTTGTCTCCATCTTTCTTATAAGTCCCCTTTAAATACTGAAAGGCTGCAATAAGGTCTCCCAAGATCCTCCTCTCTCCAGGTTGAATAACACCAACTCTCTCAGCTTTCCTTATTGGAGAGGTGTTCCAGCCAACTGATCATTTTTGTGGCCCCCCTCTGGACCCACTCCAACAGGTCCATGTCTTTCCTGTACTGAGGGCTCCAGAGTTGGATGCAGTACTCCAGGTGGGGTCTCACCAGAGCAGAGTAGAGAGGCAGAATCATTTGACCTGCTGGCCACGCTTCTTTAGATTCAGCCCAGGATATGGTTGGCCTTCTGGGCTGTAAGCACACATTGCTGGCTCATGTCCAGCTTTTCATGCACCAGTACCCTCAGGTGCTTCTTGGCAGGGCTGCCTTCAATCCCTTCATCCCCCAGCCTGTACTGATACTGGGGATTGCCCCGAGCCAGGTGCAAGACCCTGCACTTGGCCTTGTTGAAGCTTATAAGGTTCACACAGGTCCACTTCTCGAGCTTGTCAAGGTCCCTCTGGATGGCATCACATCCCCCAGGTGTGTCAATCCCACCACTCAGCTTGGTGTCTTCAGCAAATTTGCTGAGGGTGCACTTGATTCCATTGTCCATGTCATTGATGAAGATATTGAATGGTATTGGTCCCAATATGCACCCCTGAAGGACATCACTTGTTGCAGAACTCCATCTAGATATTGAGCTATTGACCTCTAACCTCTTGATGTAACAATCTGCCAATTCTTCACCTACTAAGCAGTCCACCCATCAAATCCACACCTCTCCAGTTTAGAGAGCAGGTTGTTGTGGGGGACCATGTCAAAGGCCCTACAGAAATCCAGAGAGATGACATCTGTAGCCCTTCCCTGGTCCACTCATGCAGTCACTCCATAGAAGGCCACTAAGTTGGTCAGGCAGGACTTGCCCTTGGCGAAACCATGCCAGCTGTCCTGAATTACCTCCCTATCCTCCATGTACCTGAGCATAGCTTCCAGGAGGATCCATTCCATGATCTTCCCAGGCACAGAGGTGAGGCTCACAGGCTGGTTGTTCTCACAGTCCTCCTTTCTACCCTTTTTAAGAATGGGTATAATGTTTCCCTTTTTCCAGTCACTGGGGACGTCACCAGACTTCCATGACTTTTCAAATATCATGGAAAAAGGCTTGGCAACTACATCAGCTGATTCCCTCAGGATTCCGGGATGGATCTCGTCAGGTCCTATAGAAATCTCTATGTTCAGATACCTAAGGTGGTCACCAACCTGATTTTCTCTTACAGTGGGAGGGACTTTGCTCCTTGAGTCCCTGTCTTGTGGTCCATCCTCTCAAGAAGTGTGGGGAGAGAGGCTGTCAATGAAGACTGAGGCAAAAAAGTTTTTGAGTACCTCAGCCTTCTCCTCGTCCATTGTTACCAGTTTTTCAGTTTTGCTCATCATGGTGGGGTTCATTTTCTTTGACCTTCCTTTTCTGGCTGACATATTTGTAGAAACCCTTCTTATTACCTTTTGCATCCCTTGCCAAGTTCAGGTCAAGCTGTGCTTTGGCCTTCCTGACCCCATGCCTACACAACCGGCCAGTGTCCCTATACTCCTCCTGGAATACCTGTCTTGCTTCCACTGACTGTGCAAGATTGGGCAGCTGCATTGTGCAACAGAGGCAGAATCAAGGCAAGAGGGTTGCTGGTATGTTTCCTAGTGTGTCTTTACCACCATCTGTATTTCTGCAGGAGGAAAACCATCCTTTTCAATCTTTAGTAACAGGTGACATCCTCTGTCACACCCAACAGCTGTGTCAGCTTTCACAGAATTCACCTGATAAAACCACCGCAGATCCATCAGGATGATTACCTTAAAATATGTTCTACTATACTCTGATCTTACATCTAATGTATATTGCATTTTTGTGTCAGACTTGCTATCGAGCTCATTTTAAGCTGTGGAACTCAACTTTAAACCTTGCTATTCAAGATACAGCAGCCTAGAGCTCAGAAATCTATTAAAGATGATAGCAAGTGCCCTTGCAATGACAGTTGCCACTTCTCCCATCTCTCTTAGATGCCAATCCAATAGGCTGTGCCAAGTTTCCACAAGTGATCCCTCTGCCTTCCTCCACCCTTGGATGTTTTCAGGACCCAGCCAGACAAGTCCACAGCTGACTTGCCTGGTGCTTCAACAAGAAGGTTGGACTGAGTGACCTCCAGACGTGTTTCTGTGTACTAGCTCCTAGAAGAAAACTGTCAGAACACAACGTCTGCGGATGGAGATTTTCTGTTAGTTACTGCTTCTCAGAACAGACAGCACTGATTTTTAGGTTTTCATTGCACGGAGTACGAAAAGGCTGCCTGCTCTGGCCTTGTGCTATGAGATTGTCCCCTTGAGCAGAACTAGCACATAACTGCGGTATGTTGGAGACATGTTTAAGTACGTTCTGTCCCAAAACATGAGGAAAGTTATGTTCATCATAAAGCCATAGACAAAAAATTTAATAGGCTATTCAGGAACAACCTGAGCAAACCTGAGGTGTAGTAGGAATTGCATCAAACAAAAGATGACGAACAAGGATTAAAGTAAGCCATTATGCATAATTAACTGTTCAGTGGAGGTTGTTTGCACTGCAGCACTCAACAGAAGTGCAGAACCACTGGGGAGAGAAAAAAACAAGAATCCACCTGTGCAGAAAACCATATGTTCTGCAAAGTAAGTTCAGGCAATCTTTAAAAATGAATGGTTGAGGCTAGAGAAAGAAGCATCTGTGATAATTGTGTAACACATGAAGAAGTGGAGGGGTATGCCTTTCAGACCAGCACTAATGCAAACACAGATCATATAGAGTAGGTCAGATTAGAGTGCCTTGACTGACACATTGTAATACCAGGACTCAGAGGACAGCAGGTAAAAGTTCTATCAACTTCATTTGAAAAGAAAAACCATCAACAGTAGCAAAAGAGGGAGGTTTTCTTCAGGGCAACTAACCTACATTAATGAAATGTGGAGAGTAACCTAGATGTTAGTTCTAAATTAGCCTTTATTTTGAGGATCTTTAGGGTCAAAATCTTATTGCTTAGCAGTAGTGTGTCCACTTGAAAGAGGATTTGATAAAGGTAGGAGACAATCTCCAATTCACTGTAGCCTTACTTTAAGTGACCATACACTTTATTTGCTTGATCTTGTGGTTGCTATGGCTAACACTGAAATGTTTCCCAGGTGCCTTAGTGATGTCCCTGTGTCACCAAAGCCTATGTGCTGCAACTTCTCTGAAAGTTATTTGTTCTAGGTTGATTATGATTTGTTGTTGAACATATCCTGGAATATTTTCCTTTCCTATTAAATCTTCATATTTCTGCAGAGTTTGTCTTACATTAACCTTTCTGGACATAGTAATAAAGTTACTACACATTCAGTCTATGTTATCAATAGCTTTCAAAATGAATGGCTCATTGCAAATTCAGGCAAGACTATATTCTTTTCTCCATCTTTGGTGCCTCATTATATGCAATTGGATAAAGCCAGGTCAAATTTTTCCACACAACAATCTCTGAAATAATTTTGGCAATGTAATAAGAGGATTATCTACCCCAGCAACCTCCTTTCAGCTTTTTGTGTAGAAATCAGAGGCCCTGGACTTCTTTCTAGGGCCCCCTAACTACTTTGAAATATGACATTAACTTGCAGAGTTATTTAATATTTCAAAGATATTTAAAACCAGTTTTACTTAATCCTAATCCATAATTATACTTTTGGTCTTTTCAGTTTTGTCCCACATAAAGGTCCAGTCTTGACATTTTGGACAAAGCTGTATTCATATTCACAATAAAATTTATATAGATTGTTTTTCTGCTCTGTGAAAAAATCCCGAGAATGAAGCATTAGGCTAGCATGGAAAAAACACGTTCTAGTGAAATTCTTAGATAGAAACAAGCAGCAAGTTCACCTTTAAAAACTGCTTTTGTTGTTCTTAGCACTGCCAGTCACATAGGTCTCAGTATAAGTCTAAGTGCCATTTTCAAGATGTCTTTGGCTCTGCAGGGAGAATTTATAACCTATAAACATGGCGATAGATCTTGGTCTTATTACTGAAAGATAGGTATCTTTGGGAGGCATTCAGAACATCTGAATAAATACTCAGAGTGGTAAACCATAGATTCAGCTAAAGGTAACAACGTGCACAGAAACTGCTGTGCATTATGGACAATTTAGACCTGACAAATTTACTTTAATTTATAATCTGAAGATTATACGATTTCAAGTATTTGATATTAGCTAATGGTGGCAGAAAACATATTTCTATGCCATTTCCAAGATGCAGAGGAGCAGTGGTATAAGCTGCTAAAACATATTTCCTCTAAGAAATATTGAGAAGCAAAGCCACAGAAACTGGAAGTGTCACCCAAAGGGCTTAAGAGCCCTTCCTTATGATAGCTCCCCCTCCAAAGGCACTGTGGCTGTGTGCACAGACCTTGACAGGTTCAGCCCCTACAGCAACTTCTGCACCGTACTGACCTTTTAACTGTGCTTCTCTGTACTCTTTAATTCCCCCACTACTTAAGTGAACAAGAATAGTATCTTAGACACAGCTTTATGTGAAATGCTGCTGCTTATTTCACTGGCACAGACATTGTTTAGCATGAACTGAATGTCTTCTGCCAGAAAAAGAAAGAACATCATATGCTGATCCTCTTCGTGTAGGAACCCTAAATATTTGACTTGGTAGCAGGTATGTGATTTACATCGCATGTTGCTCTCTGCTAAAGGTAGAGCCATTCCCTTACTGCCATAGATTCCAGCTCCAGACATCAACTTTAGCTACTGTGCTATAACTTCACTAACTTCAGTAAACATTTCCTCCATATCCTCTAACTCTTCCACACAATACTGTGGCCTGTGCATCCATAAAGTTTATGTCCTTCATCACTTAATGACTAGAGTCATAGATACTGTCTTACAGGGAAGTGATTCTGACCCTCTACTCTGCTCTCGTGAGAACCCACCCAGAGTACTACATCCAGCTGTGGAGCCCTCAACATGAGAAGGACATAGACCTGTTGGAGAGGGTCCAGAGGAGGGCCACAAAGGTGATCAGAGGGCTGGACCACCTCTGCTATGAAGACAGGCTGAGAGATTTCAGGTTGTTCAGCCTGGAGAAGAGAAGGCTCCGGGGAGACGTTATAGCAGCTTTCCAGTATCTCAAGGGCTCCTACACGAAAGCAGGAGAGGGACTTTTTACAAGGGCATGTAGTGATAGGATAAAGCATAATGGCTTCAAACTAGAAGGGGGTAGATTTAGATTAGATATTAGGAAGAAATTCTCTACTGTGAGGGTGGTGAGGCACTGGAACAGGTTGCCCAGGGAAGCTGTGGATGCCCCATCCCTGGAAGTGTCCAAGGCCAGGCTGTATAGTACTTTGAGCAATCTATTCTCATAGGAGGTATCCTTGCCCATGGCAGGGTGGGTTGGGTCCAGATGATCTTTAAGGTCCCTTCCAACCTAAACCATTCTATGATTCTAATATTTTATCATTATTTTTGGTAATTGTGAGGAACAGTGAAAAATGTGAAATAGTGAAAAACATGGCTATGACCAGTGAGGCCCTCCTGTGAGAAGGTAAAACTGTGTTCCATGTTAACATTCATCATTAAAATAAATAATCTAGCTTTGTCTTGGCATAAGTAGGTGAATAAAACACCAGAATAAAGTAGCATCAGGAGAAGAGTAGTTCCTTCTAGATTGATTTTAGCAGGTTTTGGTCTGCTTAGAAGGCACAATTTTTGTCGCCCTGAATGTATTGCATTGTATTTCCAGCCAGAGGTTCATGAAGTTAAAAAAAGCTGTTTAGCATCTACTGCCTGTATACATCAACATCCATATTCATGTACTTAAACAAGGACACTCAGTGGGGATTTATGACCCATCATCAAGTAAACCCTTGAATTATAACAAAGAGTTAATCCTACAAAGGCGGAAAAGGGAAGAGGGGAGATATGGGAGGACTTGTGGATAGGATAAGGGATTAAAAAACCTTGATTCATTGGTTTCTATACTGAATCACAGAGAAAGTCTGCTGCCAAGTTTTAGTCAGCAGCCATTAAAACAGCCTTCCAGAGTGTTCCCTTGCTAAACAATTTCTATAGGTCAAAGCTCTTAGACCCAATTAGGTAACCAAGGAGGTATAAACAGAAGAAAGGAAGGACTGTGTTGTGCCGCCATGGGATTGGAATGCAAGACTGTTAGGTCCCCTTCACCCAGGGTGCACTGGAAACCTCCTGCAGGGCAGGTGGGATTAGACTGCAGCTCAGCTAGGTGCCTAGTTTAACTCTTCACTGCTGAGTGTGCTGTGTATGGGTTTTAATCATGAGGAAGAAAAGAAAAAAAAAACAAGGAATAAACAGAGGTTTGGGCCCAGTCAGCCAGCTACCTAAGAGAAGGGAACGTAGATCAGCAAGTAGTTTCAGAGATTACACCATGGAAGGTCATCTGCAGTGCTGCCTCCTATGATGCCACCCTGTAATCGGGCAGCCGTGAACTCGTGTGGGTCCTGCCCCTGAACCACACAGCCTGGTTAGGAGGTTTTGCACTGAGGTATCAAGTATAAAGGATTTGTCCAGAACAAACTGGACAGAACTGGCTGAGGCTCTAAACTAGTCTAAGTATATGTGTGTTTCATCTCTTCAGGTGGACTGAGCAACTCTATTTCATAATGCAGCTGGCAGCTAGATTTTTTGAATAAAAATAACTAGGGTAACATTTCTGATTCAGTCATTATTTCCTTCTAGTTAAATGACTTCTCAAGCTGAATCTCTTTAATTTGAACCATTCCCTATTTTGAGGGGGAAAAAAAGCCCACTGAAACTCCAATTTCCACACAATCAACCCTTCTCATAGAGGAGGGAATTTGCTCAAAAAACTCCACCTGTTGACTTCCTACCAACTTAGCCTCCAAAACGGAAACTCCAAAAGTTGCAACCTTAAGAAATGACGTGGGAGGGAGGAGGCATCTGTAAGCCAGACAGCTCTTCCAAGAACTGTAGCTAAATTCATTTTCATCCTGGCATGTACAAAGCAATGTAGTGTAGATCCAACTCCTCCCTGGTGTCAAGCTTCTTCCCTTCTGCATGGATGCTCCTGTGAAGGCTTCAGTAGGCTTGAGTGAAAGAGAAGGACTTGGACATCACCTCTGTGCTCATTGAGTGATGCTGGTGAGTGCATGTTTTTCTGGCCTCCTTTTGCCCCCTCTTCCACATGAATATCATGGCCTGACGTTAAGCAGGCAAAAAAAAAAAAAAAAAAGAAAGGAATTTGAAACTCTTGTAAGATTTCAGTAGAACAGTAACACAACTTCAAGTTATTAAGTATACAAATTCCTCCAAAACTGCATTTATAGTAAGGAGAAGAAAACAATCAGAGGGAGAGATCAGCAGGACAATGAAAGATTTTGGCTTCCAGCAAGTATTTCATGTTTAATTTCCAAGCATCTATCAACTATATTGAGAAAAACAACTCACTCTTTTTTTTTTTTCCTGTCTTGCATCAGCTGCCTTTTGTTAGTGCTTTTCAAACTTTATGAACTCAATGAATTGTTAGCGAGCATTAGTGTGTTAGTGTGACATTTTCAACAAAACATCCTAGTCATCCAAGATCTAAATAGCTCCCTGGGAATTCAGGCTACGTGTTAAGATACAAGATGCCTTTCTTTATCTGCATCATCATCAGGAGATTCTATTCCACATAGGGCCCCTCTAGCAGAGACGAAAAAGGCCAAAAAAAATCCCTGCAGATAGAACAAGCAACGTTCAAATTGCTGCTGACACCAAGAGCCAGAGAGTTTTTGTTCTCTCTGAGTATGCTGCAATTAGTTTTTCCTTTACAATCCAGAGATTACCACAGGTTCTACATCCTCTAACTTCATGCACAGTGCTCAAATCTATGACGCAGATAAAACAGATCAAATTGAGGATAATAAATTCCAAGAGTGGCTGAGTTGTTCTGAATTTGCCCACAGGTATTTTTCCACTACTTTTAGGGTTTTATGTAACAGTGTATTATTTCCTTTGTCCAAAGCATGGCTCAGGCTGAGCAAGCAAGACTGAGCTACCTTTTCCGTCCACTGTGTGATACCCTGAGTGTGCAGGCTGTGCTGCTTACTGAAGACACAGATTGTATTTTCAGGGAAACACTGACTCCAGCCACAATACATAGATTTTGATGAAGCTTCTTCATTGATCTAGCCATTGCCCTCAAACGTTTAGCAAAACACAAGTTTACTGAAGGTGTTTGATGTGATTTGTGTTAGTTCAAATCATAGGTGAACTAGAAAACCAGTGTGAGGCAAGCTTCACATCTCCTGCCTGATGCATAAAGACTAGTCAGCTGCAATGGGCAGCATTCTTCAAGAAGAGCTAATTCCTTGGTGTTAAAAGGGTTTCTCTCCTTTTTCAGGGAGAATCAGTTCCGATGTGTGAGTTAGCCTTATGAGCAGGTTTTGGCCTCGCCTCCCCATTGGATTTTTCCAGCTTCTGAAGATGAGACAGTTGTCCCTTGGCCATTGCTGGGAGAAAAGAAATGTTAAGCTTATCCGTGCTTTAGCAGCCTGTGCCAAGAGCTGGAAACTCCTTGGCTATATAATTCATCTGCACAAAGGCAAATCAGACTCCTACACAACACAGCTGCAGCAAATTGGCAGGCTGTGTTTTCCCCTCCTCATAATGCAGATAAAACTGTTCTCAGGCATGGGTCTAACAAGACTCATACAAAAACTACACACGCTCACTGGTGTCAACTCAGCTTCCACCAACAGCCAGGGAGGCTGGGGCTTCTCTATTTGCAACGGGACATGTGTCAAACTACACACCAAACCAGCAGCACCCTAAAACCATGGAGAGATGTGCTTGTGTCAATGATGAACTTGATGTCTGAGTGGACATTTCTAAGTGCCTAACTCAGAACTTCCCCTTCAGGCTTTATTACAAAGAGAAAAAAGGTGACAGAAAAGCATATACTTTGCATATGAAGTAAATACACAACTGACCTTTGCTGAAGTAATGATTAAATTGTATATTTATACATTACAAAACCTCTTGTTTCCTTCAAACTGCAAGAGAACAGCACACGGGGCTCATTATAGCATAGTTGAATTTTCAGGTTATGTTCTTTCTGAACAAATCTTGATCTTTGGACTGATCAGACAAGCTCAACATGAAGACTCTCTGAAACCAATCCCCGAAAAAATAGTCCTCTTCAGTCCCAGAGGCAACTTCCCCGTGGTGCTAAAGCAAAAGTTGTTCAGCGTGTGAAACTGAGCTGTACTTCGTCTGCACATTGAGTCACTCTCCCAGAGGCAGGAGAGTCCCTCCTGCCCTCTGTTGAGGCCTTTCATCACTCTTCCCTTCAGCCTTGCAGTTGTAGGTGAAATGCTTTGCACAAGCCAAGACCAATTTACAGGACACTTTGTGATGGGGCCCTTTTGAATGACAGCCTCTCCAGTCCACCTTACAGGGCTGTGACAGAGCTCCTCTTTGGCAGATTCATACCCAACATTTTTATTCACTAGTGTATGCCAAACTGGCTGTTTGACAACTTTGCTGATGTTTCAGATTCATAATGTCTTAATCCGGAGTCATTACAGTAACTGAGGGAGCCTGAATGTAGGAACAGACCCTTTTCTGTTGTGATTTTAATGTAAAAAGGCATCCATATTAATTTAACGCTTACCTGAAATGGCAATATGGGTGCAAGGGCTACCCTTGTTTACATGAGCCATTAAAATGCACAAGAGTGTTTGGTATTTACACTCAGCCTCAGAGCAATGCTCAGCGCAGGAAGCCTCATTTTCTGGATCATTTGCCGAAGGATGTTCCTAATATTACACATAATTTTCCTGAAAATTTGGCTTGTTTTCTGGATGGCAGTGAGACAGAAATTTACAAACAAAGCACTGCACTGAAAATTAGTCAAGATTGCACAAGAAGTTCTGGTAAATTGGAGTAAAAGGAATAGTCTGTTTGATTATTTGTTTGATGATTGTTTGAAGAAAGGTCCAAGAACAAAGGCTGTCATTTCCTGACTGTCCACTTTCTTAATCTGGAGATTACATATTTTTTGGCCTTGAAACACACATGCATACACACAGTCTTTTTAAACAAAAAAATTATTATGGAATAGGAAAACCTATAGAGTTAATCCATGACCTCAGTAAACTTGTTCCAACAGATATGACAGAGCTGTTAAGGTTTATACAGAGTGACGTGATTTTCCATACTCAGCCCTGTCTCCCTTGCCTCACATGGATCTACAGGGTGACATTAGTTATTCAACTCCATTTGCTTTTGGTTTCAAGCCAAGATGGAGCACCTTGAGGAACCCTACATCTTCTTAACAAAACTTCTTGTCATTTCAAAGCTTGGTTGTCTGAGGGGAGATAGATGATGAACAGTCATTTGGTCAGCTCAGTATAATCCAGTCTAGTGGAGAACTGTAGACACCCCTGTCTGCACTTTGAAGCACCTCTCTGTGGTTGTGAGGTTAAGCTGGCAAAGGGGCCTGCCTAGGCAGAAAGCAGGGGAGGTGTACACACCTAAAAGGTACATGTGGGGTAGATGTGATTCAAATCTACTCTCTGATTTCTGTCTGAGACAAGAAGTTTGGTATAGCGGCAGCAAGGGGTGCGCATGCAGCATTTATGCCAAAACATTTTTTCCTCCAATGACAGGCAACTGTCTTTCAAATTGGCAAGCCTAAAGACAGCAGAAAAGCAGAAAAGTAATAGGAGGAAAATTTGTTAATTGGAAGAAGAAAGGAGGAGTGACCACCAGGACAACCATGATCAGTGTTTGGTTTTGTTTCAGCTTCATCAGCCTCATATTATCTCCATTTGCATCAGGTCTTTGTGTTCTTCCAGTTCTGGCATTTCGGGTTGAGGTTTTGTTCTGGCAGGAAGCAGGTCAGATGGAGAAAACACACGAACCATATAAAATCAAATACAGTGTCTCTAATTCTGACGGAGAATTAACCAAATAAATCCTCCAACGGAGCACTAAAGGCCAAATAGCTTCTAGCTTGTGGATCGGTTAAGTGCTAAAGAAAGACCGAGAGAAAGAATGGAATTGCTGTAGAGATGGAAACAATAAGATGGTTATGGCTTTTCAGAAATACAGGAACATAAGAGAGAGGCGCTGAGGGAGCTGCATACAGTATAACTTGTGTTTTAAAAATGGCCTTTCTCTCCATCATCACTGCCTGACCTCCAGCCGTACCCACCACAGATCCCTTCATTGCTACTGGACAAAATGCTGGACAGAGGCCAAGGTGGACACATTTCTTGTTTTGTTATGGAGGATAAGTGCCAGCTTAAGTGCTCTGCGAGCCAAGAGGAGAACAGCTGCCTGCAGAAGGGCAAGACAAGAGGAGGTTGTCTGGGCCATGAGCTCTGCTTTGTACCCCTAGGCAACAGGGCACAGGGCAGTGGGGTGGGATTCCCAGGAGGCACCCAGAGGGCAGCGCCGCTGTTAGCAGCCTTTCTTTGCAAGTTCAGCATAAAGGACATGTCTGTAAAGAAGGGAACCAGACAGCAGACCTCATCACCTGGCTTCTCCAGACCCCCGCTGCCCACAGCTGCGTGGCTCAGAGAAGCATCTCGCAGCCCAGGCACCCTCAGGGACCGCACCGCTGCTCACAGTTCCCGCCATGGGGAGATGACTAGGGCTGGTTACTGCCTTCACGTCTTCTAACTGTAGACCACTAAAGCCCTGGTCAGCCCATGATCCAAACCCTAGCATCACCTGAGTCTCTCCCAAACAGCTCCCCTGCAGCCTCCTGCCCCTTCCTTTCTCCTGCTGCTGGTGGCAGGTCCACTGTCCACAATGGGGGACCACCTTCCTACTTGGGAAAACCTGGGGACTCCCTGAGCTCCATATGCCTGCATAACCAGCAGAAGACCCCACATACCCTGAGGCCTACAGGTTTTAAACATGGTCTTTTCCTTGTCCTTGCTTCTGTTCCAGAGACTCTTAGTCACTTCACAGCTTCCTCCTGTTGCTCCTGCCATCACTCTCCAACAGCATCTGGGCCCTCCAGCCTTTTACAGCTGCTCTTTACACCTCACAGGCAGTAATTAGACACTCACAGGCATGGCCAAGTTCCCCTTAGGAGGTTCACAGCCCCTCAGACCTGCCCAGGCAGCTGGAATAGTACAGCAGAGATTTAGATTCGCTCCTTCCCCCGTGACCGCTGTTGTCCTGGATCCTGGCCCCGGAATCATACGTATTCATGGCCAACAGGGCAGGAAGGATAATTTTTTAAAGCCCAACTGCTAGAGGAAGCAACAGTGGCTGGCTGAAACACCAGTGAAAGAGTGAATCTTGACAACATCCCAGAAATTCACCATCTGGGATAAAATGGTAGAATAAGCTTTTGAGGTCTGACAAGAGGTCATCAAGTCAAATCAAAAGAAAATGTTTCCATACCTCTGCAGCAGTGCTCAGGGCCTGGATCACAGAACCAGCCCTTCTTTACCAGGCTAAGCTTCACATGAGATGTGACAGAAGATGGCTACAGATGGGTTCCCCTCTTGCTTTTGCTTTACATCCAGGTAACTCCACTGACTTCCTTACTGATACTCCCAAAATGCTGTGCGAAGCAGAAAAAGATTTTGTATTTTGGCTCTAGAATCAGATGAAGTTCAGCTGAACAAAACTGTAGTCAGGAAACAAAGATTAAAAGATTAAACTAGTAACTATGGGGATTTATGATTTTATTAATATGAAATACTCAACCGAATTAACTTTCATTGACCAGAAATGGGGGAAATTCTCCTTTGTTATGGGATGATATAAAGCAGATAGACTTGGCTTTTTCCTGTTCTCTTGTTTTTATATATAATTTGATTTGGTCCACGTGATGTGTCTTTCTGATCTACAAAGCAGGAACTGAAAACACATTTCCCTATTTATTGCATCAGAAGATATTTATTAGTACAAGGTTGTTTCACGGCATTTTGCCAGCCTCCCCCAACAGGAATAGATGAATGATCGGTACAATAATGTTGTCAGACCCAGGTGGTCTCTCATGCCTTTTGATTTTACTCTCAGATGGAACATAGGTAAACTCACAAAACCATCTTCCCCACATGCACATCGTGTTACATGCATGTGTGAACACCTCTGCAAAGCCATCATTAGGGGAGGAAAGTAGGGTCAGAGAAGACATGAATTACATCGGCATCTAAATTACTAAACTCTCACTGTCTAAAGGATGCAAATGACAGCACCTTAAAACCCTCCTGAAATTAAACTCCAGATATTTGCATCTGGAGGACTCTCCTCTATTCCATCATGGAGAATCACAGTAAATTAGTGAGATGGAAAAAACCACATTTGCTTCTGTAGTGTATGCTGAAAGGATGGCTGGAGAAAAAATCATGCTTCCTGCCCATAACCTGTGCTGGGAGATGTAGTTTGTTATTGTTACTGTGAAACTGTGGGAAACATTTTCTTTTTAATCACGTAAATACTGATGGTTGTTTACTGGGTAGTAGAGTAATTTCAGCAAACAGCTGTAATCTGTATGAGAAAATTACTGTGTATAGATGGTAAGCAAATGATGATTTGTCAGAGGTAAGATGGGAAATATTAGAAGTGTGCATGTATATATATATATCTTTGTAAAATTTACTTATATGTATTATACATTAATGCATTTTTGGTATTACATACACACATAAATCCTTACCTGGACTGGGTTTAATTTTTTGCTTTGGAAGGGGTTTTTTTGTTGGGTTTTTTTTGCGTTGTTTTATCACTGCTTTCTTCCTGTCCTCCCCAGAGAAAAATCAATTAGATACTCAAACAGGATGTCAGATGAGTATTGGACTTGGAGTATCATCAGTTAGTTAAGTTAGACAAAGTAAATCACTTACATGCTTCATTTTGAATGAACCAAAAATGTCTTTTTGTCAGTTCAGACTACACCAAAAGTAATTGGCGATGAAAAATTGTCCAACAGTTTGTGGTGCTGCAGCTCAGGAGAGATGTGGGAGAAAGCTGGCTGGGTCGGAGAAGACAAGAAAGCCTTGTGGGCACATCTTTTTTCTTCCCACAAGTGGACGAGCATCAGCAGAGAGGCTGGGGGTTTGGAGGGGAGCGGAGAGCTGCTGCTGGGCAGGCAGGGAGGAGTGGAGCGGCCTTGAGGACAAGGGGAGGGAAAAGTTGGAGATACAGTGAGTGAAGAAGCAGGGAGTGCCAGAGGTCATGCACATGCACGTGCTAGGAATTGGGACTATTGCAATGAGAAGATGCCACCAGAGAGACCGAACGAAGGGGAAAGATTAAGTTGTGAAATGGAGGGCTTTTTAAAGCAACAGCAAAGGGAAAGAGGACAAACATGATGGAAAAAAGGAAAATAAAGACTTTGAAAATGAGAACTTTTGGATGGGAACAAGGTGTAAGGGAATAACAGAGACAGCCTAAATGGTATCATGAACATTAAGTGGCAGCATTACATAGTCATGATGGGCTCTATATGTGCCCCTCCCCTTCTCAGCTCAGCTTGTGTCAGGCTGTGGAACAGCCTGGAAAAGTTATGATTTAGGGAGCAGAAAACTGATATGAATTTTCCTGCAAGGGAAAAATTGCAGGAATTCCACCTTGGATATGTGTGCTAGGAGAGGGAGGGAAATGACCTGCACTGCTGGCATAACAGGTACTATTACAATGCCTCACACAGACTCTCTGCAGACTCCTTGAGGAAAGCAAACTTATTTGTTTTAAAGTTCAATGCTGAAACAGTAATTTCTGTATACTTAGATCAGAACAATCTGGTGTTTTATTACATGGGCAGCCTGAAAGTGTGCTCTTTGTTTCTTAGGATTTCTAAATTATGTGAATGCTCATGGTACTGCTTAACAATATAATCTGGTGTTCAATATTGATTTGATTGGTTTTAGACAGAGGGGCAAATTATGAAGTATTTTACATCCACAGACAGAGGTAACATAATTAAAACAAAAAATATCTGGGTAACATTTTTTGAATATGTTTATAATTTCTTTCTTTTTCTTTTTCTTTTTCTTTTTCTTTTTCTTTTTCTTTTTCTTTTTCTTTTTCTTTTTCTTTTTCTTTTTCTTTTTCTTCCTTCTTTTTCTTCCTTCTTTTTCCTCCTTCTTTTTCCTCCTTCTTTTTTCTATTACTTCTTCCTTTTCCTCTGTCTTTTTTCTATTTCTTCTTCTTTTTCTTTGGACATAGTAAATCTTGTACAGATGTTATGAATATATACATTTAGTTAAAGTAGCTATGTCTATATAAAGTGGATTTCCCCACTAAAAATCATTTTGACGGGTATGACAGATCAAACCCCATATATCTGAATTACTCAACAGTTGTGACCTGAGCCTGAAAATGAAGATCAAAAGATGCTTTTGTGAGGAAATTAAGAGGGGCCAGCATCTGAACTTCCGTCAAAGAGGTCCCTCTGGCTTTCACAAAGGGGTCACAGAAAAATAACTGTTAGCATTTTACAACCACATAGCTTCAGTGTGGGAACATATCATTGTTATTTCAAAGCTGGGAAAATCAGGGCACAGAAAGGTCAACATGATTCCTTCAAGGACAGATAATGAGTCAGATGTGGACCAACACAGAGTGGTGTTGTTCAGATTTCCAGGCCAGGGTCACAGCTACTGGGTGCACCGGCTCCCTTGTCAGTACCAGATGAACATTTCTAATTATTTACCAGTTGCGGAATTTTTATTCGCACTTCTGATAAAAGCTTCCAAAAACCTGAAGCACTGTTCCAGCATCTCAGTACCCAAGTGGAGTTAAGTGTTAGTGAATTAAAAAGCTGTTTACATTGAGGGAAGAGTACACAAATGCAGAAATACAGCTCTGTGCATTTAGGCAGCGTTATGGCAAAACTGGGGTGCCATGGAAGTAACAGACTTCCAGTAGAGGCAGCAGCGGTGCTGAAGTGTTAGGAAGGTAGTTGGGAATTTAGATGCTGAGAGCAGGACTTAAGCAGAGCTTGGGTCCTTAAATCTTTTGTAAAATTCAGCCCTTGAATCTCCATCTGTGCTTCTCTTTCTCTGTAATAGACTTGTGCATCGATCCCTTCTTATTTGAATAACAAGTTAGCAGCAGAAGGTGTAGTCCCACTCACAGACTTCTTGCCTTTCTTGCTCCAGGAATTTCATCAGAAAGGAGTTTGCTGCATTGGCAGCCTATACACTCTCCAGTGCGCTAATAACAAAAATTTTTTTCTCTACACAAGATATTGAGTTGACGCTTGGCAGATTGAGAGTTGTAGTTGTGCACGCCGAGCAGAGTCATCCACTGCAAAGTGTCATTTCTATCACTTAAATGTAGCTGTTTCCTGGGTCATTTCTATTTTTTGATACACTTTTTCTGGTTTTAAATTGACAGAAGTGGAAATTAGCAAGTACTCAAGGGTCATTGATTTTACGGCACTGCTGACTGAGGCACCATATACACACCCCATCATGCAAATAAATATGCTTGCTATACTAATAAGGCTTTGGACACATCTTAGAGGGATGCACATTTTTTTTTTTTTCCACGAGCCAAGTTTAGTAAACTGTAGCTTGTTATGACATAATGTGCACAGAGTTATGTGCATTTGTACAAACGTGAGCAGAAGGCTCATGTGCCTTCCCTTGTAAATTCATGCCAGAATGAAAATCTGTGGTTTTAAACAAAAGGCTAAATAGTATTATCTGTTAGTTAATTTGTCCTGACAGTTCCAGTGTAAGGGGAGACTTCATCTAATCACTATGTTGGCAAGTTAGTATTTCAGTAGGGTAAAGGTTGCTGTCATTTTGGTGGGATGCTGAAGGGTCACAGAGCTGGATTTTACACATGTATTTGAAGACATCATTACGGTCACTAGCACATAGGTCAGTGCTGAGGCATTCAGGAGAAGTAATGATGCCATACAGCTCAGTCATTGGAAAAAACATATTTTTCCTTGTTCAGAGCAAGAGGAGAAACCCATGAGAGGTAGCTTTTGACATTTTTTTCTAACATAACTGCAAATACGTGGTCCCATCTTTGGTACTTTTTCCACTTGCTTGTCCATGTGTCAGCCCTTCCGTGCAGAGCTACTCTGGCATTTCCTTTAGGTGAAAGTTTCGCAGTTGCAGCTGCAACTCCCTGGTTGGCAAACATGGCAGGAGCCAGAAAACAGCCAACTGGGAAAACCCACAGGCTTGTAAATCCAGGCATCACTTTGTTTGTTTTCATACACATTGCAGGTTTTTCACATCGTGTTCTAATCGGTGTTATTGTGGCTTAAAGAGGAAGCTGCATACCAGTGGAGGTGTGAAGACCGTATTTATAGGCAAGGGAAGGTTATCCAGCGAGGTGAGGGAGTATCCTTGCTGCTATCTCCAGTTGTGAAGAATTTTCAGGGAATGACCTTGGAGTTTCTGCCTCTCAGAAACCATGGCAACCAGCATTTGTTCTCATAAAATAATTTCTTGTCTCGCAGTGAGTGATTACATGCCTTCTCCAAACTCTGAGGAAGAATTTGTCTGTAAGGAAGAAAAAAATACCACCAAAGAGAAAGCCTGAGCTGATCATTCTGATTCCCTCCTATATCCTAAATAATGCACTGCAGCGTGTTCATCTGCTGCCAGCTGAACAACAGGCTGAAGAGTAGCTGCTGGATGATTGTCTTTTCCTGTTTCTAGGTTAGCATAATTAAGTCTGAAATAAATACAGGCATCTTTGGTGAATGCCCGTTTGTCTCCCCAATTAGCATCTGACAACTTTCAGGGAAAAACATTCCAAGATTATACTGAGGCTTTTGTTGTGCTGTTTGGGAATCATGCACACAGTTACTTCCCTGTTCTTAAAAATATTTTAATGGGGTAAAGGCCATTTTCAAGTTATGGATTCCTCAGATAATCAGTCTGTGCAACTCTGGCTGTAGCACCTTAAGTATCTTGTGCTCCATCCATGCAAAAACTCCCATCAGCTGGGCATGTGAGGGAAATGTCTCTCCTATATCCATACATCTGAAAAAAAGTCTGCAGGGTGAAAAAACAAAACCACCACCACCACCACAAACGAACACACAAACAACAACAACAAAAAAGAAACTACACCAAACCAAAAAAAACCTTGAAGTGTGGTAGCAGCTAATCTTGTCCTTGCACAACAGTGTGCACCACTTGTGGCCCCTCAGTGGTGAAAAAATGTGCTAAAAAGACATGGGCAAGCCTCCACGGCTGCTTTAGGGTCATCTCTGAGGTGGCTAGCATTTCGTTGCATAGGGAGGCAGGTTGCTGAGGCAGTCAACTGTGCTCTACCCCACACGGCTTTATAGATGCTTCTTTTAATCTGAAAAAAGGTGCAGATGCTGAAAATTGCATATTTTAAGCCTGGATCCTAAGGAAATAAATCCTAAGGGGGACCCAGCTGTTTCTGCCTGTGTATAATCCCTCTCCTACAGTAATTTTCAGCCTTCTGGCAAAATTCTAAAACATCTGAGTGAGGAGACGGGAACCTCAAGGACACTGATGCTTTTACAAGTGTGCTGAGCGCCAAGAGCTGGGTAGGAAACAGACATCAGGTTTTCCCCCCTTTCCTCTGCTGCCTGTGCTCTGTACCATGGCCTTGTGCATCCCAGCAGGTCACCAAGTGGTGACCCCAACTTGCTCCCAAGGACCCTGTGGCTGTCTCCTCTGGCCCCGCAGGGAGGCCCACAAGTTCAAGTCTAGGGTCTTCTCCTGCCCACTGCAAGAGGCAATGCGAAGACCTTGGGGACATGGGTACAACTGTTCTTGCAGTGGCCCTTGAGAGCACTTCATTTCACCTGACCTACCTCTCCTTGCAGCCTGTGAGCTCCCTGGGAAAACTAACCCATGAGCAGGTTTGCATGCCCACCTGCTGCCTGCAGACCCACCGTCTTAGCAGCCCCTACAGTGCCCCACTCCAAGGGCTGCCTTGCGAGCTATGGGGTCACAGCCACTGCAGAGCAAACAGCAGGGTCAGTCAGTCACCCCAACAGCACCAGGGAGGACCCTCCCCATCAATTTCCCTCTCTTGGGTCTCTCCTGGCCCATCCCTCAGGGCTCAGGTGCCCTCCCTGAAGCCCAGGTGACCCCTTGTGCCCCTCATCACCCGTGCACCAGCCAGACCACGAAGGCAAGATTTATACGTGCTTTAATATCCCCAGGGCTAATACCGTTTGTTGCTTTCCTTTATCAGAGACAAACCTCTCTACAAAAGACATAATTATGATTCATGGCATTATTAGTGACAATTAAATGTCGTACTTGAAAACTGGCAACATAAACTCCTATTTCATGGCAAGACTGCCCTCCTGCTGCTTTGCTAGTAATAGTGACTTTCCCTTGAAGCCTTAAATCACCGCGCTAGGGCATTCAGCTAAGCAAGGACTCAGAGCCCTCCTCTTGATGCCAGCACTCCCCACTGCCCCACAAACATCCTCCAAGGAAAATGCAGCGAAGGCTCGTTTTTTAGACAATTGGAACTCAGGTTACTCCTGAGCTCTGACGGACACAGTGACTGGGAGACAGGCAGGTTATGGTGGGACCTGCATGTGCCAGCTAAAGGCACTGCTGCCGAAGTTGTGGCAGCAGAGGGGATCCAGGCTGCTTGAGGAGGCTTGCTGCACCTCCATGTGGTGGACAGGCAGCCCACTGCAGAGCTCTATTGTCAGCACAAAAGGAGCTCTTTAGGGACTCAGATTGCTGTAGCTGCTTCGGGAGCCCTATGGGGCACATTACAGACCCTTCTTTAACAGCAGTTGTGGTTTTGTCCACGGAGCCTGACCGCACCACTGTACACACACAGACTCAAGGTGTGTACCATCCCAGCCTTAGTGCCTAGGAGCCCAGAGACGGGGGCTTTCCCCAGCCACAGTCAAAGGGCTTTGCAGAGGGGTGCAGTACTGCTGCAGCCAGACCCTCAGGAGCCCCATGTCTAATAGATCCCCAGCACCCTTGGGCTGCATGGTCTCCTGGCATTTTTGCCTGACTTCTTCTTCGTTGGGATGTATCAATCTTCAGCTTGAAGGAGGTCATCCTTAATATTAACCAGCTTTCTTGTGCCCCACTTCCCTCCAGGGCTTTATCCAGCAGTACTCTACTAAGTAGATTCCTGAAGAGGTCAAAATCTGCTCTCCTGAAGTCCAGGGTAGTGAGCTTGTTGTGCGCCCTACTTGCTGCCCTGAGGATCTTGAACTCCACCATTTTAAGCTGCGCTTGAGCTTCACATTCCCCACTAGCCCCTCTTTGTTGGTGAGAAAAAGGTCCAGCATGGCACCCCTCCTTGTTGGCTCCTCTGTCACTTAGAAAATTAAGTTATCATCAACGCATTCCAGGAACCTCCTGGGTGGCTTATGCCCTGCTGTGTTGTCCCTCCAACAGATAATTGGGGTGGTTGAAGTCCCCCATGAGGATCAGGGCTTGTGAACGTGAGGCTGCTCCTATGTGTCTATAGAGGGCCCCATCTGCTTGGTCGTCCTGGTTGGGTGGCCTGTAACAGACCTCCACTGTAACATCACCTGTTCCTGTCCTCCCTTTAATCCTGACCCATAAGCTCTTGATCAGCTCCTCATCCATCCCCAGGTGGAGCTCTGTGCACTCCATCATTGACATAGAAGGTGACACCCCCTCTTTGTCTCCCCTGTCTGTCCTTCCTGAAGAGCCTATATCCTTTCATTTCAACAGTCCAGTCATAGGAGCCATCCCACCACGTCTCTGTGATGCCAATAAGATCACAGCCCTGCAGGTGTGAGCACATCTCTGACTCCTCCTGTTTATTCCCCATGCTACGTGCGTTTCCACAGATGCATTTAAGTTGGGCCCCCAATGAAGCTGACTTACTGGCTGGAGTGGCTGCAACTCCTTTCTGCTGCACTCCAGGTGCTCTGCTGCTAACCTGTGATCCTTCTGCAGGCTCTGGGCATCTATTGATATCCTAGGAGGCTTACCTTATTCTTCATGTCAAGATCTTCACCTTATTTTAGTTCAGTTTCAGTTCAAAATATAAACAAAGAAAAGGATGATATAGTAATTGGGGAAGAAAAAAGGATCTGCTTGTTTTATATAACACTGCTGGATCCAGGTACAAAACTTAAGTCCTAAACAAACACTAGATTTTTTTAAAATACAGGTGTCTATTTTCTGTTATTTTAAACTTACCTTTTTTTGGTTTTGAGCCTTAGCCCAGATGAGGACTTCAGTGATTTCCCTGCAGCACACGTGCCAGAAACTTAATAGTTCCATAAATAAGCAAATCAATCCCCAAAATTCTCCTGTGATTGCTCAGTTCTGGGTATTGCCACTTTCAGAACCCAAAAGCTTGAAGGCATTGTGTGGTGATGAGCTGGCAACTGTGATGCATAGGAGGGTGGTCACAAATGGTGCATGTTGGGGAAGAAACTAGAATGATATAGCAAAAACAGTAAAAAAAAAATTGGGGGGAGAGGGAGAAGGAAAAGTGCTTCATGAACCACCATGAAGCAGGTGGTTAAATGTTTCTGTGGATGCTCCTAGTTTTTTTCCAGAAGAATATTTAACAGACACAGAAAAGGTGGGGCAACTGTTGGTGTTAGGAAATGAGACTAAAGAAAAAAATCAAATCACAAAGCAAATACTGATCACAAAGCAATCAAAAAAATCACAAAGCAAAAAGGGGTAATTCCTAGCTTTGATACACAGCTGCTTCACACTTGTTTGTTATGGAGGTAGGAGGGGGTGAACTGGATGGATTACTTACCCTGCATCCCCTATTTTGCTGCCAGAGCTCACCTGCACTGAGCTCACCCGCAAGGGGGCCCAGTAACGCACTTTCCCAGGAAGAAAAATAAGAACTGAAAGTGGGTTGAGAGTAATAGCACAGCAAACTGAGAGGCAGAGAATCAGCACAGGGAGAGAGAAGGAGGGATGTTGTGAAATGGCAGCTGATGCTAGCACGTTTCCACAGGCTAAGACAACAAGGAAGATGAGCGGGGAGAGGTGGCCGCTGCGGGCTGGAGAAGTCGTTCAGGGAAGGAGGCAGTGTGAGGAGTCAGACTGCTGAACGGGCACTGCAATTGCTCATCTTTAACTTCGTAGCCAGTCCCAACATTTCATTCTTCACTGGTCATTTATCCTTACCAGTCCAGCAGAAACCTTAAAAATTCCCTTTTGGACCAAAAAGACTTTTCATTCCAGCCAAGGCAAAATGTTTGATTTTGCAGCCCGTGTAACAAAAGCAGAGGAAAGAGCACTAAGCTCAAGGGTGAACAGAACAGCAGAGATGCAAGGTCTCCTTTCTTTCTACCCACTGAGGAGAAGGGATGCACGTTCGTTGCCCTGCTTCCCCGTACTGCTGGTTTTAATTCAGGGCTCTTGCAGGGGCGGTGGGGCCATCCTCCTCTGCTGGGAGTCCTCCTGCTTTGTGCGGTGCCTTTAGTTATATGCCAAGCAGCAGCGTGCAAGTGGTTAGGCCACTAGCCACACAGATAAAATATAAGGGTTCGCATCCCAGCTCCACCAATATCTTAGGGATTTTATCACAGAAATTCTGTAGCAGGCACTGGGATCAGAGGATGATGCTGAACGTTGGTCTCACACACCGTAGGCAAATGTAGCCCTTGATGAGAGGAACTGTTTTACTGGTGACGTGCCTGTTGCCTGCCATCCTACGTCTGACCCCTTTATGCAAACAGTATTGAGATGTGCAAAAATACATTATTCAATGAAGAAACCAATTCCTCAAACCCCACAGCTCAGGAGAATGACTTTCACAACACAGTTATTTTCACAGCTATAACAGCAGACAGTGAGAAGGCTGTGAAACTAAAATGGCAAGGAAGTTACTCTGTGTTTTTAAGCATTTTAAAAGTAACCATGCGGCCAGAAAGCACCAAAATACAGAATGAGATGGAGTACGGCAGCCACAGACTAGGGTGCGTCCTGTGGAAAAGGGTGGGAGAGTAGAAATGCCGTGGTAAGAGCTGCCTGCAAAAGTGGTATGGGATAGAGCGCCAGCTTCACTTGCACAGTACGTTACTAGCCGCTTGTGACCAGCAGTGCTTCAAGGTGCACAAACGCCTGGAATAATTAGGTCAGTCGTGTCTAGACTCAGAGACAGCTAGATCAGACTTTGCCATGCTGTAGCTTTCACCAGGAAACTGTGGCCGTCACAATACCAGAGCTCAGGAGAGGAGTATAAAAAAACCCGCATCTGAGGGGAAACCAGAACTACCCCGTTGCCAACAAACTGCACAGGCTGTAAGAGCTGCTGTACCTCAGCCTCCCCCCGCTGCCAGCAGATTGCTTGCAAAAGCAGGTCGTCGACTTCAGAGGCTAGTGTGAGTAAGCAGGGGAGATCAAGCATACACATCATGTTTGAACATATTAACTATTAACATATTGAACTATTAAACGGGCTTAATTGTCTATACAGCAGAACATGGAAGTCCACACAACATCGTATGTGTTCAAACTGAAGCTCCCACTCCAGGATTTCTGTGGGTAGGGAAAGACTGGGATGGCAGCCTGAATGTTAAGTAGCTTCCTCATCTCCACAACGTCAAAACATTGTCTTACGCTCCAAGAGGACTCCTTGATTAATCTAATTAACGCTATTCAGCCTGGTATGGGAGGCAGTAGGTATGGCAGGCTGGAGTTTTCACTGGCTCCTGCTGACCCAAAGAAGGGAAAGACTGCTCCTGGCAGGGGAGCTGCGCCAGCACCAAAGCAGCAGGAATGTGGGGACAGGCTCCCTGCGTTGCAGGCTGGGAGTCTGCGGTCACACATGGATCGTTGTGGTCACCCAGCCTCGCAGGGGTCAGTTCTTCAGCACTGACGAGAAACACACTGCTAGAGGAAGGCGATAGAGTGTTTTCTGTAGGGATTTCAAAACCTAATGGTGGCGATTTGTTTTACGGTCACATCACCAGGTCTCAGACAGTCCCATCAGTGCCCTCGCACCAGAAAAGGCAAGCAGTAACACCTTGCTGTTGTGCTGTTCTCTTTTTGTTTTCACAGTGTAACAAAGCAACCTCACAAACAAGAGCAGGGGAAGTTAATCTGTTTTGGCTTTGTTTTGAATAGGTTTGCAGGTCCCTGTGACAAGAAAGAGAAAGCTTCCCTCGGTGTAAACACCAGGCCCAGGATAACTAAGTTCTTGAAACTGGCTTCATTCTTATATTGAATCAAATATTCACTGAAGCAATTCTGTTTCCTTCTTTCGTGTGCTTTAGAGGCCATATCATTTATTTTTCATATGATTTAAAGTGAAATGCAGACAGACTGGCTAGTTAGCAGTAGCACAAGGTTACAGTACAAGTGGAATTTAGATAACATTTGATAAGAAAACAAGGACTGTTTTTCCACATAGGCATTCAGAGATTTTTATATCTACACATAGGAGTTCTTACAGCCCTTGACGCAAATTATTCCAAAGAAATCTTAGTGGTAACAGAATTGTGGTCATATCCAAAATAGTTAGATTTTGCCTTCAGAGGCTGGTCCTCAGCATTTTAAGCATTCTCTACAGATTGCTGTAATTTCTTTCTTGCCTATCACAACAATATCAGTAAAGAGCTTAGTGCCAAATACAGGGTCTTATGCTACAAATGGAAATAGATCAATAAAACGGCATAGAAAATAACTCAGAAAACAGCAGCTATTGAACAATGTTGGTTGATTATCTAAGGTACATTCAATCCCTCTGTATCTACTAATTTATGAAGAAAACTATTGTATTTTAATATACACTATACTTATTGTAAACTCTATAATATTTGTAATATAATAAGACCTCCTAGCAGCTTTCAGCTGCAGCAGTGAAGAGTGTTAGCATGCCAAGGACGTTACATCATACACTGGCCCTGGTTAGCCAGCAAAAATAGTACCTTATGAGAGAGTTGTGGTAAAGATTAGATTTTTATATCATAACTCACAACAGAACACTCCCATTTCAGAAAACAAAGCATGAAAGCAATTGCCAGAAATACACAGTGTTTCTAGACAAGAACTGGAGGAGAACATCAGATGGCATCCTGAAAGGGACAGGACGGCAAACTGGGCTTAACATTGTTAAGTGCTGAAAATGGTTCAGAAGCTGTGATACCAGGATACAGCTTTCACTGCCATCTAAAAGGCAGCACATACTATATGCCTATGTGTCCCCTGTCCCACTGTTGCTCCAGGAAAAAAACCCCAACCCTTCCATTTCTTCTTATGGTAATTAGATATTTCCTGGGATAAACCCTATGGGGCTCAAAGGCTCCTTTCTGTGCTTGCTGTCTGGTATTTAAGACAGACACACCACCTGCAGGGGCAGCAGCTCAGGGTTTAGTTTGTTTCTCCTTTTCGAGTCCTGCGGCTGCACTTGGAATACTCCCCCGCCTCGAAGAGTTTTCTTTTCTGCTAAAATGCCAGTTACATTGTGGGCTAGGGGAGCAGGCCCGGGAGCCACCCAAATGTGATGTTCTTTGGTGCCCTCTTTGGGACCGAGAGCCACAAAGCCCTCGGGGACATGGGGGTGGGCGATGGAGGGAGCGTGGGGAGCAGAAAGCGCGAGGGGAGCCTGGCCTGAGTGCAGCGGCAGGGCAGGTGGAGGAAGAAGGGTTTATCTGCCAGTTTTAGCCTTGCTTTACACGAACCATTTGCACATCAAAGCTTTGGGAACAGTTCTCAGGCCAGCCGTACTATTAAGGGCTTAAACCACAAGACAGGTTGCCCTGAAGAACTGAATAACCTGGGCTCCGTTTGCAAGCTGTACCCACCCCTGGGTTCTCCTGGGGGCTTACCCCTTTCGTGCAGTCCAATCGTGTATTTAATTCTCTCCAATTAATTAACTGAACAGTCGTGCCTGGAAAAGGGACCTCTGAGAGCAGCTCTAACAGCAACTGGAGAGGCTGTATGCCAAGGCTCGGGGGGGTTTTGCCAAGCTTGCATCACTTTAACCTTTCCAGGCAATCTAGCCTGATGGGACTGACAGCATTCTGAGACAGAGGCCAGGAAAGAAATCCTGGGAACACTTTACACCACTTGGCCTTGACTCGGTCTGCTGTCAGAACCCAAGTACAAGGCATCTGTTTGCAATGCTGTGTTAGGGGTAGGAGGGAGCTACAGGGACCAGCTTTAGGTTTTAGCAAAACCACTCTAAGGTCCCCATGTCATTTGCAGTGTCTTTTGCTTCTAGAGACTCCCTTGGAAAGGGCAGTGCCTCCAAGCCTGCTCATAGACAAGCATCCAAAAAGCAGTATCTTGTCTTCAAACAAAAACTTCGCTTGTGTTGGAAGGTTAAGACAGGGCCTGAGCGTGCAAAAATATTTCGTACCTCTGTAATAATAGCGATTAGCACATAAATCAGTGCTTGGCTCTCATATAAGCATTTAGCTACTTAAACATAACTGCTTTGAGAAAACCAAGGAATGGAACAGTTTGCTTATTTTGGGCTTAAAATAAGATGGCCAAAATTGAGAGCGAATTCATCACAAAAGATGGTAGCACTTCAAAATTTGTCTGTGGAAGACAGCCTGTAAATCAATCTTTTTACTCAGATTGCAGCGTTGAAACATCTGCATGTGGGATGTTCTAAGTCGCAACCTACAGCTTATTTGATGTTTTTCTGATTTAATTATTAAGTCTTCGCACTGGCTTGCCAGGGAATACACAACAACAAAAGCATCACATGTCACCCGCACGGCAAACTGTTTGGTGAATCACATGCATGTAAAGGGGGCATCTTATCAGTGGGTATAAACCCTTGCAGGGAGCAAAGCCATCTGAGCATGGTCCTGGGCAGCCAGCTCCAAGTGGCCCTGTGTGAGCAGGGAGCGTGGACCAGATGATCTCCAGAGGTTGCTTCCAGCCTCAGCCACCCTGTGACTCTGTGAAAAGCTGTATTGCCTTCAACAAAATTAATCCTATACAAAAAAAGCACACAGCGTGTTACTTGTAAGGACAACAATGCTTTTTAGTCTGCAGTGCAACATACCTCACAGCCTTTATCCTCACCTGGAAAATGTCATGCTAAAACAGTTCTTTGGAAGTTAGTGGTTTTACGCTTATTATATAAGCAGAGGATGTGATCCAGGATCTTTTCAAGTGTTATCGAACAATGTTATAAAGGATGTGTGTGAAATCAAAGCAGAATGTGGATGTACATCATTTTCTCTCCATAGTGACAAGATACTATAACCTACCTTCTACTTATGTGCGGACTGCATAGACTGGCAGGACAGAACAAGAGCCTTACTTCATCACCATTTGTTGTCTTAGATTTTGTGTTCCATGGAAGTCCGGTGCTGCTTCCTTTGAAATCAATGTTTAAATTATCATTCAGCTTAATGAGAGCAGGACTGGTCTACCTGCCTTAATTTGAAAAGTGAGTCTAACACTAAACAGCTGAAACAAAGTCAAAACATTGTACAAGTCTTTTCTGCATTCAGCATGTTGTTAAGAGTGTCTCTGGACATAATCAGGTGAGAATGTTAACACAACAGGCTATTATCACAGAATTAACTGTTCCCCATTGTTAGATTAGTGCAAAAGGAAAGGTATGTTTATCTGCAATGCACAAAACATGAGGCCTGTGATAATGCTATGCTTTGTTTAACTTTATTTCTCCGCAATTGTGTTTTTACACGTTAAACATTTTTCTGAGGGACGTTAGTGCTACTACCCTTATTCCACCTCCCCAACTCCACGCATCAGAAGGGAAAGAGTTTTTAGCTGGTACACATGCAGCACCAGACCAATTTTCTAAGGGCAAAATAGATAGATGTTCACACTGGATATATGCTAACACAAACTGGAGTTTTTATCAGCCACAGAAACAAAGGAAATGAGAGTCTGATTGACTGGGCAACACCAAGGACTATTGCACAGCTGTGCCAAACTTAAACTGGATTGGTGAGAATTAAAGTCTTGGGTATACCTTGTTCTGACAAGAGATGAGGCAGTGTGTGTCTGCGAGGCTGTTACATTACCAGTATTGCTCAGTGGGGTTCAGCAGAGCCATACTCCCAGAGAGAGTCTAGCCTAATGCATTCAGATCATACACATTTACCCTGGAATGGTGTTGCTTGAAGTTTCATGCAAAAGGGAATTTATAAGCTCATTGACTGGGTTTCCTTTTTGGTTGTTTTACGAAGGTAAAAGTAAAGCTGCTGTAACTAGTGCAAAGGTTAACTACCAGAATCTACTATTAAGAAATGATGGGTTCTTTATTTCTTGCTCTCACCTGATCAAGAATTATTTTTTTTTCCCTTGAAGGCAATGCTTTCATTATACACAAATTGCAGGACTCCACACAGAGTTGCTGGGCAGAACAGCATTGTGTGCATCAAACAAGAAATCACTGCAAGTGACCTAGTAGTGCCTTCTGAGCTTAAGATTATTAAATGCAGGTAACAAAACCCAGCTGCATTACACTGCATAAGATGAAACCCCTTTGGATTGACATTTCCCCTAAATTTAAAAAAAAAAACCCTAAAAACAGAAAAAAACCCCAAAACCAAACCCCAACCCAAAAAACAAAACCTAAAACTAAAAACTGTTTTGTGCACCTGATCAACAAAACAAAAGATTCTCATAGGAAACAGTATCTAAGACGACCATGACTTAAACACAGAGTATGAGACAAATTCCCAAGAAAGGAAGTATTCTAGGAGACAAAGCTGTAAATAAAGATACACACTTGGCAATGACTTTTTTTTTTTTTTTCTNGCCTTTAGTCCACTACTTCTATGAGAGTATTACAGACAGAAGTTAACCTAATTCTTATCAGGACAGTGCATAAACTACCTGTGCTGTCTATCTGCTTGTCCTTTTACTACTATCTCTGTCTTACACTTACAATGACCCCCACCAACGTCCCCATTACAACGCATAACGTTCTAATCCTGGAACACTGTGCTCCTGTTCCCCTCCTTGTTAGATTGTCATCATCAGAGCAAACAGGGCACCACTCATGTCAGATAGGGCTGGGGCTTCTCAAGCAGCGCACACAAAGGAGGTCCTTCTCAAGAGTCTTCTGGTTCTTTAGCTTGTAGCCTGAGAAACAGAGCATATCCTCACTAAAAAAGCCTAGGTCATAAAAAGTGGTTGTCCTCCATACTGTGTATCAGGGTCATGCCCACAGGTGTTTACTGAAATTCACTTCTTTCATAGCTGCGGTCCTCTGTCTGCCTAATGTCATCTCTACCACTGCGCTGCACAAGAGGAGAGAAAGAGGTGCATGGAAAAATCCCAGAAAGATTTCCCTAGGTCATCCTGTGAATTTTATCTGTGTCCATTTTGAAGACTTTAAGCTAGACACAGCAGAAACGGTGTTTTATTGGTGTTCAGTAAAGGCCAAACCTGTTGTTACTGCTTGAGGAGGTATTGGTTGGTAAGCATGTCATGGCTGGAGTGTCACCTCAGGACCGGGGTAAAGAAATAGAGAAGTGTATTAGTTTCCTCGTCCTACTTAGGTCGCCTGGATGTGTCACGAAGATAAATGCATTCACCAGAACCTGAATTAACCTACTTTGTTAATTGGATCAAAACCACCTACAAAGAAAAAACATTTCACATTCTCACCTTTTTCCAGTGGCAGCTGTCCTTCATTCTGAAAACATGGGGGAGAGAAAGATGAATGCCAGCTGTCCGGGAGTTCGGCATGAACAAGGAGTGTGTTTCTACCATTTCACAAAGGCAGCATCACGCAAAGAAAAAACAACTTCTCAGAACAGCTTCGAACTGCACATTTCTAGGCAAAGGCTGCTGGTTTGCCGATTCCCATTTCTCATGGCCTGACTTGGAAAATCTGTGGCGTGACATTCCAAAGCGTGAGGCACCTGCAGCTCTCAGAGCACGACCAGCCTTTGCGCCTTCGGTGTTGCTCACAGGTAAGCCAGAAATGCCATGGGTTACCTGGGCATCCACAGCTTCCTGAGATTTGTCAGGAACACCAAGCCTTGCTGGGTTTCTGCACAGACTAAACCTCTGAAAAGAATCACAGAAAGTGCCTCTCTGCTCCGTTAGGTGATTATAAAGCTAAAATCTCAGAAATCCACTGGAAATCAAAGGCTGAACTTGAAAGTACTAGTCTTTTTAGATACTTCCTAATATATCTCACCTGACAGTCTTTTTTTTCTTCCCACTCAAGCACACTCAGCTTTTTCTATTCCCAACAAATAATGTAGTTAACTACCGTGTTGGTGTGGTTTATAAAAAACATTTGATTTTGCTCACTGTAGCTCAACAGATATAGCAGTAATACAAGAAAAAAAAGGACTGACAGAGCAGTGGGATGTTAAGCAAAGTTTCTTTCCAAGCCAAAGTCAGTAGGCCAAGAATCAACAGAAAAAAATATGTGGTTTTGGGCCAAAGAAGTTACTGTGGTGATTCTCCATAGACAGGATTTCACCCATGATGAAAAAGAGGGATCCACACAAAGGTAAAATATTAATGAGAAGCCTGGGAAAAGCTCCCTATTTATTTGGCCTTTGCAATAGTGAAACAGGGACAAACTGAAAGGAAAACCATTTCAGATCAATACCAGGAAATGATTGCATACAGAGAACAAGCCCATATGGAACCCGTTGCCACAAAATAGAAGTGAAACAATTTAGGATTACGGAAGGACTGAGTAACAGATATTGGCAGCATGGCATCCTGCTACAGGAGGCTGGTGAAGACTAATTACTATCCAAAAAATCATTGTGCCATCACCACAAGAATGATAAAAATAATAAAAGGCTTCCCCTTTGGGCTGAGTAATTAGTGACAGTCTTTCTCATACGTTTTTCTAATACTTGCTTCTGTCAGAAGCAAACACAGAAGCAGGACAGGTCCAAACCCCTCTATCTCTGTGGGGCTAGTTTAATAGGTTTTACTCATGATTTTGCCTTTCATTGTGAGGCAGGGACAGTGATCAAAGAAGAAACAGTCAAAGGTGAGGGATATTTCCTCAGCTGTTACAGCAAAAGGCACCTCAATTGCTGAAAACAGTCCACTCATAAAAGAGATGTCACTTGGTGGCAGTCAGCTCCATTATGATTATTCCTAAAAATAAAGCAGATTTGCTTGTAGTGGTGGGCGTTCGAAGACGCACATACTGACAAAACACCTCCTTTATATTCTCATATTCCTCTTGATGTCTCGGTAACGCTCCCATGTCAAATATTTAAAAGAAAGCCATCTTTTCCCAATCAACATATTTCCTCCTCCAGAAATGCTAATGGAGACTCAGCACCGGAATAAGAAAGAAACACAAAGAAGGCAGCACCGCTGTACTTTCATCTGCTACAGCAAGCAACTGTCAGCACTAGTATAAAAATTACCTAACAGACAGGCATCCAAATTTATGCTAAGTAAACACTTCTCGAATCTATTACATGCAGCAGGAACCTAGTTTTTCTCCGGTCATTGCTCTGAGTAATTATTTCCCCACCTATTGTACGTACATACACCAAGCTAGTCACCTCCTTATGGAAGGCCACAAGGTTGGTCAGGTATGGTTTCCTTTTCATAAGTCCATGCTGACTACTTGCCGACTTCCTGTCCTGCACAATGTCTGGAAATGGTTTTCAGGATTAGCTGCTCCACCACCTTCCCAGGAACTGAGGTGAGGCTGAGCTGCCTGTACTTCCTCATATCATCTTTCCCCTTCTTGGAGACAGGAGAGACATGTGATTCCTTCCAGTCCTCAGGATCTCCCCCTAGTCCCACCCCTGTCCTCCACACCCTTTAAAAATGGTTGACAGCAGACCGTAATGACACAGGCTGGCTCCACCAGCACTTGTGGGTGGCCCATGGATGTTTGTAGGTCCAGTTTATTTGTATGTTCCCTAACCTGATCATCCTCCACTGACAGTGAATCTACTTTGCCCTGGACTTTCCCACTGGTTCCTGATATTACCGAGGGCAAGTCTTACCAGTAAACATAGAGGTGAAAAAAACATTAAGTACCTCAGCCACCTCTGTGTCCTTTGTCACAAGACCCCCTCCATCCAGTTTAGTGGTGGGGCCACATTTTTCCTAGTCTTTCTTTTGCTGCTGATGTCCCTGTAGAAACATTTCTTGTTGCTGTTCACATCTTTCCTAAGCCCATCCCTCCATGGTCAGACAGCATCTCCATATTCCTCCTGGGCCTCCTGTCTCTCCTTTCACCTCCTGTACACCTCCTTTTCATGTCTGAGTTTAGTCAGGAGCTCCTTCCTCATCTATGCAGGCCTCCTGCCTCCTTTGCTTCATTTCTGCTTGTTGGGATGGACCATTCTTGAGCTTGGAGGAGGTGACCCTTGAATATCCACTAGCTCTTCTGAACTCCTCTCCAGGGCCATACCCCATGGGATCTTACCAAGCAGTTCTCTGACAGGACAAATTCTGCTCTCCAGGATTCCAGGGTTGTGGTCCTGCCATTTGCCTCATTCCATCCTCTCGGAATCCTAACCACCATCTCACGATCCTGGCAGCTAAGCTTGTCCCTGATCTTCACATCCCTGACCATTTCCTCCTTGTTTGTACGTATCAGGTCCAGCAGAGCACTTGTGCTCCTTGGCTCTCCTGTCACCTGGGTTGGGATGCTATTGCTTATTCTTGCATTGGAAATGTCTTGAACATCTGGTCTATTGCTGCAAAAACACAGTAGGTAGATAATGCTTCCTTTTGGAGACAATAGCTTGTTACTTCATAGACAGAGGCTCATGTCAGTGTCCCTGCTGTTGTAGTGACACAGCTATACTATTCTGAAAAAAGCTCCTGGACCATCTTCTGTGCAAACTGCTGCTCTCTTCTGGTTCCCTCTATTAGCTGCATTTATTGCCATCCAAGCTTTTCATCAGTTTAGGATGACATTCAGTCATCCATTTTCCTTAAAAGTCAGTCTCTTCATGCCAGTCTTATAGCTCTCACAGCGGCCACAATTTTGAACTTCTTTGTCATCCATGTTGCAAATAACAACCCTAGGATTTATTTGGCTTAACTTTGCCATAGAGAAAGTGTAGGTTCTCTTGCAAGCATATTCCACGATAAACACAGCTTTTTTATTCAATCTGTTTGGCTGCAAACTAGATGAACCAATAGATATGATCCAAAAAAGCCTTACAGGTACAGAATAGTCAGAAGAATTAAGGCATCCATATGGCATATGGACTGGACTCTGGGAGAAAAGCAACTACAAGAAAAAAATAATAAATAAAAAGAATGATAGCTTTAAAAATTGACTCAGCAAAACTGAGGAGAAATTTTACAATGGCCAGGAGGTATGGAGATCAAAGAGAATTTGGTCAATGCTTGTCAATGCAAATAGTGATGGCACTGACCTCTGGAATTCATTGTGAGGATTTGTGGAAACAGTAATGAAAGGTATACACAGGTTGTCAGAACGTGCACACCAAGGCACGTTCTGACATCTGATCAGTTGGACACGCTGGCACAGGGGCTAAATCTTAGTTTCACTTTTTTCAACTGACCAAAAATACTACTTAACTTAAAAATTAAATTTCTCTAACAGTTATGCTTCCCCTAACTTGCATGTCTTCATCGGCAGAAAAGAGCTGCCACTTCCTGGACACAGAAACCAGAAGCTCAACAGGATGCTGTAGGTTACTGAACCATCATATGCAATTCTAGTGGGAATGCAATTCTTTATTAAACTGAATTGAATAGGTACGGAAAAGCTGGGTGAAGTGCCAGGAAGGAAGTATGGGCTGGACACTCCTGCCGTTCCATTCTTTAACTGCTAAAAAACACTCTTTCAGGCACTGCCAATTCCTCTCTACCACAAAGAAAGAAAATTGTAAGATCTGCGCTACAAATGAAAATGCCTAAACACAGGGATATGGCAAAAATAAGGTTGTCTGATAATTTGCTGCATTAGAGGTATAATTACCTCTTGCAGGACCAACAAGGGGCCTGTACACAACGATGCCTTTCAATGGGTCACAGTCTGGCGGTGATGTTTAGCGTATGCTCCAAGGACTTAGCACTAAGGCTGCTTGGCCCCAGGCTGTGATGCTGACCAAAGACGCCAAACTAAATGAGTTAATTCCCAAAGCCACTTCATGGGAAACTGGGAGAAGAGGTCAGAGCAGGAGAAATGGTAGGCTGAAAGAAAGCACGAGGGGCAAAAAAGGAGAGAGAGAGAGAGCGAGAGAGACACCTGCTTGTAATGCCTGATTAAACAACTCAGCTGAACTCTTACAAAAAAGAAAACCAAGCCCTCTGACCAAACTTGGGCAGAAACACATAGTTAAAATTCAGGGCTATTGTGGCTTCTAACAGAACTGGTTTGTGCGGACTTAATTTATTTTCTTAATTAGTTTATATGTACAGCTGTAAACATAAATATTCAAGAAAGCCAACTCTATAGAGCCGAAAACTTACGGACCTCCCCGGAAGGCTTTAGTTGGCACTGAGGGACAAAAACACTGCCACAAACAAAGCACTTTATTTCAGTGACTTGCTGCAGCCAGAAAATAAAAAGGAAACAGCAGATCTACTTCTTTCCAGACTTGAGGTCAACTGGAGAGGAAGGAACTTCTTTCAGCCTGAGCAGGCTCTTCCAAGATCTGAATGTCAGCTAACTTTATTATGCCAACTAATTAAGACACAGGCAGAGTGAAGCTTTGCTCCAGCAGCGGGATCCCACCACAGGATTCAACAGACCGTACCAAGTCACACAGGGTGAGACTCCAGGGCTGGTCGTGACCCACATCCACGTGCAGGCTCCTGGTCCTGGGCAGGGATGTCCTCAGAAATTTTATATTCTTACATTCAGTAGAGAATGTAAGCAGAAAAAAGCAGAAGCAGAAAAAGGTAGCCTTTCCCTTTCTTGCCTGAGATTTCAGATTCTTGTACCATTAAACGATTCAGAAGCTCTGTAGGTTATGATGGTCGATCAAAAGGAGACATTATGAAAGGTTTTGTACCAGCAAAATAATTTAGTAGTGACAAAGTATGGAAGGTGAAGACAGAGAAGACAACCTTGGAGTTGAATTCTCCCTTCTGCTACCTGATGCTGGAAGCAAATCACAAACTTTCGCCTGTGGCTTTCTGTCCAAGCCCTGGGAAATGGGTGCCACCCTCTTTGCCGCGGGGTAGCCGGGAACTCGAGCATGGCACGCATCCTCAGACCACTCCACCCTGTGCCAGGGTGGCGGCGAGGCAGCGCTGTAGGGGCAGAGGGAACCAGTCGGTGTCCCACACTCTTCACACAGTGAAGCCCTGCTGGCATCTTCTCAGATCCTCTGCACTAGGTGAAAGAACATGAGCAATTACTTCTTTTCTATTTGCAAAGATAAAAAAAAAAACAAACCCAAAACCAACCCCCAAAAGTTTGATAACTGGAAGACCCTGAGCTGTCAAAGCCTCAGCAAGGAAAATCTTCCCACCTGCCTTGGGACCTGCTTTTAATCTGGGGTCTTGCTTTTGGTCCCTGCCTGAGCGGTGTCACCTGTGGGCTCTGCCTGCCCACGGGCCCCAGTGAACTAGGGTAACCTGTGGGCTGATGTCCAAGCTTGACCTTGGCCATGTCCCTGACCCATGGGCCAGCCCTGCCACCACCTGCATCTCCCAGCTCCTCTGCCCTTGCCCTGCGCTTACTTTTCCCTCTCTGGGAGGCCTACTCTGGTGCTCCAGAAACATTATCTGTCCCAGAGATGTCAGATCATGCCTTAATTTCTACCTGGAATATGTTACAGTTGCATTAATTTCCATGGAGAAAAAAGGTATTTAAAGAGCCTGAAGTACATGGTCACTAATCAAATGCCTTCCTTACGCAATGGTCATTGTCTTATCATAGAATCATAGAATCATAGAATGGTTCGAGTTGGAAGGGACCTTAAAGATCATCAAGTTCCAACCCCCCTGCCATGGGCAGGGACACCTCTCACTACAGCAGGTTGCTCAAAGCCCCATCCAGCCTGGCCTTAAACACTTCCAGGGATGGGGCCTCCACAACTTCCCTGGGTAACCTGTTCCAGTGCCTCACCACCCTCACAGTAAAGAACTTCTTCCTAATATCTAATCTAAATCTCCCCTCTTCCAATTTAAAACCATTACCCCTTGTCCTATCACTAGACTTCCTGACAAAGAGTCCCTCTCCAGCTCTCCTGTAGGCTCCCTTCAGATACTGAAAGGCTGCTATCAGGTCTGCCCGGAGCCTTCTCTCCTCCAGGCTGAACAGCCCCAGCTCTCTCAGCCTGTCCTCATAGGAGAGGTGCTCCATCCCTCTAATCATCTTAGTGGCCCTTCTCTGGACCTGTTCCAACAGATCGATGTCCTTTCTATGTTGAGGACTCCAGAGCTGGACACAGTACTCCAGGTGGGGTCTCACAAGCGCAGAGTAGAGGGGGAGAATCACCTCCCGTGCCCTGCTGGCCACGCTTCTTTTGGTGCAACCCAGGATACGGTTGGCTTTCTGGGCTGCCAGCGCGCACTGCCGGCTCATGTTGAGCTTCTCATCCATGAGCACTCCCAAGTCCTTCTCCTAACCTTATGTAACCTCCTTTTAAGTTTGCTAATGTTTTCAGTTGTTGCACCATACCAAAGCCTGGGTTATGTTTCCAACATGCTGAGATGGCATGAAAATACTCCACTGCTATGTATGTGTTCAAACTCAGGATCACCTCTGTCATAAAAACAAGAAGCTGATGGGTTGCTTGGGGAACTATTACTGCAAAGCATATTTCTGCCACTGAAACCCAAGAAAGCTAAGTACTTATATCCCCTAAAATATTTTTGCTTGTTTGCTTAAATCAGTTTTCTTTGGTAATGTTTGCATTTCGATATAATTCAAAGGTTACCATCAGGCCTGAGATACACCAGTGCTGTACAGAGATTCCTGGAGAAATGTTTCCTCTTCCTTTGTCTATTAAAGTCTAGAGAAGGAATAAATGTATTTATTTACTGAGAGGGTGGTCAAACACTGGAACAGGCTTCCTGGAGAGGTGGTCGGTCCCCGAGACTGTCAGTGTTTAAGAGGCATTTCAACAACGCCCTTAACAACATGCTTTAACTTTTGGCCAGCTCTGAAGTGGTCAGGTGGTTAGGCTTGGTGATCAGTGTAGGTCCCTTCCAACTGAAATATTGTATTGTATTGTATTGTATTGTATTGTATTGTATTGTATTGTGTTGTGTTCTGTTCTATTCTATTCTGTTCTATTCTATTCTATTCTATTGACAGTGGAAAGCAAGGAAACATAAGGAAAACAGTGAAGCTAACAACGGAGCAAACAGACTTTTAAATTATTTTTTAAATTTTTCAATTAAGCGCTTCTAAAGCAAAAGGGAAGTATCTTTTCTAGCATCTAGTGATGCCACCTGTGTCTTAGTTTTTATGTCCTTGTGTTAATTTTCTCCATGTTTCTGGCAGTTTATCTCATTTGGTTAGTTTTGTGTATTTTTGTTGGTTTGGTTGGGTTTTTTGTTTGTTTTAGGTTTGGGTGTTTTTTTCCCCCCAGCATCTACATCACAGATTAAGTCAACTGCAGAGCTTTTTTTGTTTTTCAGCAAAAAATGCAACAGTCTGTGTTGTGTCAGAATCACTGGACTCTGGAGTTGGAGCACCAAAGGATTTCTTGGCCTCTTAGGAAAGCCTGACATTGAGCCAGCACCATGCTACAACGGCGCTCTGATGCTTTGGGAGGAAAGGAGGTCAATGAGTAGGATCAGTCAAAATTCTGAGGTCTGCAAAAGTTCATAAGAGCCTGAGAAGGGAAATTAAATCATATGGTATTTAGCAAAAACACAAACAAAGGGAAGGAAAGGATGTAAATCTAGTATCCAGGGTGGAGCACGATGACTCTGTAATGGGGTTTACACATGCATGTAAGTATTGCTTTTTCCAATTGTAGAAACATATACTTTTCACGTCTTTCAGTAAAGATTCTAAGAGATTTCTTTTTCTAGTATTTTTCAAATGGATTTTTCCCCCCACCATTTCTCCTGTATCTTTGATATACTCATTTCCAAACCTCAGGATTCTTTGGACAGGAATTTTGGGATCCAGTGGAACTCTGCTGAAGAGTGAGCACTAGCAAGAGCAGAGTGCTCATCTGCCTCGGGACAGCACATGTCCCAAGCCCAAACCAAACTTAAAACCTCACTATAGACAGTTGCCTTCCAAAGCTGTTGTACGAGTACACAAACGACGCAAAGAAAAGATGAAAGTACAGAACGGTATACATAACATAAGCTTCTTGTCAAGTTAGCTGTAATTCACTCCTCTTCTGCACCAGGATTTCAGTGAGTGCCAGGTTGAGGGACAGCTTTGCTGAGGTACGTTGTCTGTGACCACTGTGAATCCTGATCTGCAGGTTCAGAGGTTTAATAGAAAATTGCAAGCCGGAGATATAGAGATACAAATGCAGAGGGGTACAGGAATTTTTCTATTCCTTTCATACATATACTATTTATTCTTCATAATGGAAGCCTATCACAGTGGGCTTTGCAGGAGAAGAACATGAATTTCAGTTCAAAATCTCTGTGAGCCTCACTTTTCTTTCTTTCCCCCAGAGCATTAAAAACAGTCTGCTTTCAACTCACTGTACACTTGCAGGTAGATCCTATCACTACTTGTCCTCGCAAAATACTTCCTGTTGTGACATTGAAATCTAAACTCTGCTTATGCTACATCACTATTCACATGAAAGTAGTGCAAAGCAGTCACCTAGATGTGAATTAGAAGAAAGTTCTAATCAAAAAATCCAGGCTACTACACAGCTCAAAGGGTCAACAATAAGATCTGAAATCTGGCAGCTTGATTTCAGTTCAGGTCAGAGGAAATAAAAGATGAGCTTGAATTTATTCAGACAAGAACTGCTACTGTTTGTCATTTGCTTGCTGGTTTACATGAAATATGATGGTTAACATGAAATATTGATGGCATAAGTCAAATTCCTATTGGACAGGTGTCCTCAGTACAGACCTGGCCGTGACTGAGATGCACTGGACATCTAAAAAGACTCATGACTGAAGGGCAGAAAGAACAACATATCCCTTTAGCCTGTCACAGCGGTTTATCCCATTCAGACTTGGAAATATTTTCAGGGGTACCTGATTTACCAGCAAAAGGTGAAAATTCAGCTGTGAATCTCCTACAACAAACATTTTGTTCCCAATTTATAATAACCTACACAAGGATTAGTAATTACATAAACAGGACTGGGGATTTAATTTAGTATTAATTCTACCTGCCTGTCTCCCAGCCTGGCATCCCCCAGGCACAGGCTGCTGGAACTGCCTGTTTGAGGTCTGTTGCTTGAAAAAGCAGATTTCCCAGGGCTCTCCTCCCCTTCTTCCCCTGCAGTGATGAAGAAGCTCCTTGCTGGAATGGAGAGACCACGTGGTCCTCAGTGACTCCACAGACTAACACAGTTCCTCACAGCCCTCTGAAGGCATCTTTGCATGACTTTTTATCAGGCCGAAATTAATTTCTGTGTTACAGAGCAAAAGATGCTTCAGGTGAAATCTCAAAAGTTACTTTCTTGATCATGAAGTAGGTATTTTTCAAACTTCCCACTCATTCCTTATGTTCCAAGGTTCATTTTCATTGAAAAGTTCCCCAGGATTTGCCCTTAGGAAAGTCAAATTGTCCTTGCTATCTAAAATCTTAAAGGCAAAATACAAACATCTGCAAAGAGAGATCATTTAACACGCAGCTGATGGGTTGCTGCCTCTGACACAATTGAATCCAGCGTAAACCTTGGCACTGACTACTAGGGGCAAAGGCTATCAGAAGACAACTGACACATTTATGTGAGACAGAGAAGATTTTCTGGCAAAACTAGAGGGGAAAATAGCCCCTGACGGTGAACATGCAAAAAGATAATACATGTTGAACTTACTGTAAGTGTTTACACCTGCAGCGAGCACAGCCTTCACACAAGAATAATTTCTGTAGCTGTATTACTAAGGTTAAAAAAAGCATAGTGAAACACCATGTTTATTTCTCCAGTCTTTTTCAGGACTGCATGCTGTAGTCAAGTCAAACAGTGACATCCCATGGCGTACAGTCAGACCTTGCGCTGGCTGAACAGCATGCACTCTGCACTGCCGTTGAACCCACAGAGCGGCATAAAGACTGGCCTTACTCAAACCCGGCTGTCACTTGATGGGTCCCAGCGCTTATTAGCGAAGTATACGGCAAGACTGAGGTGGGGGCTGATGGCTGTAAAAGGTGACAGGATGTTAGAAGGCATGACGTGTCGAGGATGTCTTCCGGCAAGTCCTCAGGGGACCTTTTGCTCTCTTTTTGAGCTGCAAAGTGTGAAGTCGTCTCGTATGAGGAATCTCTTTTTTTAAACAGTAAGTGCGTGAGTTCTGTACAGCATGTATATTCCAGAGTTTAAAATGATTTTTTTGATGAAGCTGTCACTGTCTGGCACTGTGTTGGTTCATCCTGTGCCTGGACAGAAAAAATCCTGGGACAAGTTGAAAAATATTTCACTGTGCAAGCTTGTTGATTTAAAAAATGTCTAGAGACCACTTTTTTGCTCAGTGACTCCAAAGGCCACACAGCCTCAGGGAGACTAATTGATGTGCCTCAGGGAGGCGAGGTGGCTGGAGTCAGAGACACACCATTACGTAGTGTAGATGATGCCTTTGCTATTTTGTAGGATCAGTTTCTGTGATTCACTTCACCTGCCTAACGCTACTCTGGCTGATCCCACAGAGTTACATTAAAGGAGGCTACAGCAGCAAGCAAGTAAAAAGGAAGGCAGTGACGTGGACATCTCCAGGGGGAATGCCATGAACTCTTGGAAAGCAGTGGGAAAGCCAGCCACGACTGCCTGTCAGCAGAGAGGTTACGGGATTGTTCCCCAAGGCCAGAAATCTCTCATCACAAAGATGTTAGGCCATTAAAACAAGCAGTCTGATGGAAGCGAGCAGTGCTCCTGCGGCCAGAGGAACAGTGACGCAGGCAGAATGGGCAGCAAGGCTACTTGAGGAATTCAGCAGCCTCCTCTATTAATCGCTGTGCGCCATCCAGGGAAACACCTCCACCTGGAAGAGCTGCTCTGAACTGGTTTCTACTCCAAGGGCTGCGGCAGCAATGCCTCTCAGGTGCTAACTTGCAATAGGACCTGTCACAGTTGTAAAGCCAATGCACACCAGCCCCAGGCGCAGTCAGAATGACAGAGTAACTGCATGGCACCTCCTCATCAAAAATATGTCACTCGAGTGCTTATGAAGAATAAACTCAAGCGCCTCCCTTTAACCTCCAGCTTGGTGGCTGGGTCTTAAGCGGGCTGAACGTGTTCTGCAAACAAGGAGGAAGATTAGAAGTGAGTCTGACTGACACAGGAGAAAGAGTGGGTAACGCCCTTTTCCAATTGTCTTACACCTAAGCAGAAATAATCAACTTGCAAGATACAGGACAAGCTTTTTTTTTTTTCCTTTCTTCTTTAAAACCTGTCCATCTCATGGAAATCACCACTGTAATGTACCTAGATTCTGGTATGTGCCCTGCTACACAGCATCTCTGTATCTTCCAGACTCCCAAGTAGTAGTGAAAAATTTGATTAATGATGCAGGATAAATTATTTTCTTCTAAGCACTTAAGATGTCCAGGATTTAAGTCTTGACTGTCACACAGAAACAGCAGGACATAAGGATGGTATGACAAAACAGCACCAAAAGTTATATTCACTGGTGCAGCAATGGAAGCTGGTCCAGTAAGAATTTCCAAAGCAGGAGGAAAATGTTATTTTGATTATAAAATTGCCCCTTATGTAGTTTAAATGAATTGTGAAGTTTTAAATACCTATTTTAATTACTGCTTCTAAGTGTTTAAGTGTATTGACATGGAGTACTTACCATCTTTTGTGCATCTGCAGAATGCCAGACATGCTCAGCTTCACTGCTTTGTTGCTTGACCTTAAGAACTGCTCACAGGAGCTTCAAGAATTGCAGAAGCACTGACGTGTCTCTAGGGTTGTGCCAGCAGACAACAGTAAAAATAGCAACGTGTCCTGGTCTCAGAAAATGGGGAGCCCTAAGTGAATGGTCAGACAATGCCTTTTTTCTCTGTCTTCTCTCTCTCATTCATGTTAGAAGGACAAAGAAGATGGGAAGTAATACTGCACAATGAAGCAGTAACTGCTTCAAGTCTGTAAGGCATCCAAGTGCATATAAAATTTATTTCAATGGAAGGTGATGGACAAAGGAGCAACTATGCGGGAAGCCCAGAGGAACAATGCACGTAATAGATACTAATACAGTAAAATGGGATATAAATCATAGTATCAGTAAGACAAGCAGATATAAACCTGTCTCATCTACCCTCTATCCCTCCTTGTTCAGCCCAGTAAGATTCTACTGTCCAAGCATTTTTAATGAAAAACTGAGAGCAGATTGTGCATTATTAATAGAGCTATTAATGCCCTCCTTCAGTAGCTGATGGGACTGAGCATGTACCAACAGCTTAATAAGTGCACGATCCTTTGAGGCTTACTACTGCATGGGCTATGCCTTTGTCTCAACAGCGCACAGAAGCTGCAGCTGTATTTGTAATGATACACGCTGCCACGTCTCTCTGCCTCAACAACCACTGAACCACCAGCTTTATTCATGAGCTGAGCGAGTGTGGAGTACACCTCCAGCGCCGGAGAGGTGGTGGTAGTGGGATAAAACCCCGACACTTCTATTCTAAAAGCAGTATACATGATAAGGAAAACAGAAATATATGTGTGGGTCTGAAAAACATAGCCAGCGCAAGACTTTGCGCTGAGGACCAGACGCATTTATGCATTTATATTAATGAGTAAAAGGGTTTGCATTTCCTTTTTTTCTTTCAGAAGGTGTGTGAAGGGAAAAGAAAGAATATTAATAGCATCTGAAATGTATAAAAGCTGTTAGATGTTACTCATCTGGCCCACTTACACCGCTGCCTACTTCCCAGGAGAAGCAGATGCAACAAGAAAACCTCCCACTATTCACTTCACTTCACTTATCTTCTTCAGTGCCCAAGCTACACCGTTTCCAATTTTACTAGATATTCTTCCAAAGTTAAGGTAGGAAACTATTTATTTTCCTCCAATATGGATTGCAGCACTGTGCTTTTATTTATGTATTGTCCAAAAGGTATTCCAAGTCCATCTCAGTTTGCACTAGGAAGGGCATCCTGTAAGAGAAAGTGTGCTTCCATCTTTACTATGGATTTATACATACCTTAAAAAAATATTTCCTCCTCTTCTTTTGTAAATAATTTGGAAGGTTACGTATGACAGCAATTTACCCAGAACCTTTTTCTTCATATAGTGATGTGCTGAGATTACCAGAAAAGAACCTCATCTTGAAAAGTGCAGTAAATTCATACAGAGAAAGAGCAAGATAACAATTAAAAATTACTATGGGTAGAGACAAATTCAAATCTTAAGCAAAGCAACAGGACCAACTGCAGCAGAGGCACAAGCATGACTTAACACTCATAAATCAATTTTAATCTAATGATAAAAATAATTGCATTTTTTTCTTGAAACTCAGATGGGAAATTGCAAACATTTTAAAATTACTTAGACCTGATGAAACAAAACTGCAGCTAAGAATTCAAATATATCTCTTCATGCAAACCAATATCCTCCTATGGCTGATAGTTATTGACTAAAAAAAAAAAGTTTCTTTCATTTTTAACAGAAATGTTTGGCCTTCTTAGTTAATTTTTATTCTCCAGCTGAACACTCATCTGTAAATAATGAGTTCTTGAAAAGAAACTCAAACTGGGTCACAACAAAGCCATCAGGGACTCTATGGATGGGTAACATGATACTGTGCCTTTTACATCTAAGTTGCCAGTTTAAATCCAGTCTAGGCCAGCACTGACTAAAGCCTACTGCCAGATGTTTCATCTCATGCATAATGGGTTGGTAGACTGAGTTCATTCTGCAGTGAAAAAGTAACATTTATATGTGGACTCATGAAATTGTCACTGAAGACAGAATGGCTTCTGCACACCAGACTATGCTGTATCACAGAATCAGAGAATGGCTGAGGCTGGCAGGGACCTCAGGAGGTCAGATGGTCCAAACCCCCCTGCTCATGCAGGGCCACCTAGAGCCAGTTGCTCAGGACCATGTCTAGATGGCTTTTGAATATCTCCAAGAAGGGAGACTCCACAAGCTCTCCGGGCAACCTCTGCCAAGGCTCAGTCACCCTCACAGCAAAGTCTTGCCTGATGTTCAGAGCCTCCCGTGTTTCAGTCTGTGTCCACCGTCTCTGGTCCTGTCACTGGGCACCACTGGAAAGAGCCTGGCTCTGTCTTCTTTGCAGCCTTCCTTTAGCTACTAATTTACATCGACAGAAGCCTTGGAACCTTCTCTTCTTCAGGCTGAACAGTCCCAGCTCTCTCAACCTCCCTTTGTATGTCATATGCTCCAGTCCTTTAACCACATTGGTGGCCCTTTGCTGGACTTGCTCCAGTATGTCCATGTCTCTCTTCTACTGGGGATCCCACCACTGGACAAAGTGCTCCAGATATACCTCACTAGTGCTGAGTAGAGGGGAAGGATTACCTCCCTGGACCTGCTGGCAACACTCCTCCCGGTGCAGTCCAGGATACTGTTAACCCTCTTTGCCACGAGGGTGCGTTGCTAGCTCATGTTGAACTTGGGTGTCCACCAGGACCACCAGGTCGTTTTCTGCAAAGCTGCTTCAGACCTTGGTCTCATCAATGTGCCCTTCTGAGACCAGTGGTATACCTCTGTGAAACACAGGGTCTTCCATTCAGATGGGGCACACACTAAGAATGAAATGTTTGAAATTGCTAAAAGTAAGCGAAGCTGACTTAGCGCAGGGCTAATACACACAAATGGGCAGCAGAAAAACTTGTAAATTGCTTTTCAACTGAGCTATGAAAACGTGAAGCTGTTAACATGCTGCAAGGCAGTATAAAAAGAGATGTGATGTAGACACATACTTAGAAACACCGTTTGGATAACAAAGAAATGCTCTGTTTACAAATCACCTCCTAGGCTTGCACATTTTCTACTCAATATGTTCAAACCTAATTTTTGATTTTCCAGAGTAGCAACATTAACTGTAGATAGGTAGTTCAAATGTTAACACTACCTATCTTAGTGCATCACAACCTTGATACCTCAAGATAATACTTAAACTGACTTACAGGTGGGCTAACTGCCTGCATAACTGATTATATTCAAGCCCACTGAGGCCTATGGACATACATTTCCCAAAAGAAAAATAAACGTTTATTTTATTGCTTAATCCGTTCAATTATAATTAGGTAACAAACTACACTTGTACTTTAAGGTAATATTTTACTACTTCAATTTTATTATTGTTATTTTAACATGTATTGCATATCTTACTTCCGTCTCTGAAGGCACTTCTATGGTATTTGAATGAGTTTTTATTTTACATTCAGGACAGACCACAGTGGACTTCTCTACACAAGATGTTCCTGTCCTCTTGTCCCAACTATAAAAGATTTTCACGGAACTCATAACACAAAGCTGCATCTGTTGAGCTAAATTATCTCTTTATTAGGAAAGCACCAACACCACATTCTTCAAAATTACTGGAATTTTATTTGCCTCAGGCTTATGACTTGCAACCAAAGACATTGTGCAAAGAAAGCAAAGATTAAGTACACTTTAGGGAAAAGGTGATAATCCACATTGGTAACATAGAAGATCAGTCTGATAAAAGAAGCCATCCATTACACTATATAGATTGCAATATTCAATAGCATTTTTTTAACCCAACTTTTTTAATTGAGGAAAAAAAGTTAAGCAAAGTTTACAGTAGACATAAATTTGATACAATTCAAAAAGCATTTTTCTGAAGATCGTCAAGCGTAAAGTGAAAAAATGTATATGGGATAAGGTGGATGAAGGCTAACTACTGTACATTGATAAGCTTTAAACAAAGTTGCATATATGTACCACAGTGTAAAAAAAATACAGAACAAATAAAAACTTCGAAAACTGCCTGATGAAAAAAAAATAACCAGTGGCATTTAATGGCTTCTCCTGGTTATCAATGCTACAAAAGACTTTTTTTTTTCCTCTGCGTCTTTCTGATGCCACTGAAAAACATCCTATCAAATGACGAAACCAGGCACAATCAAACCATTACCAAGTTAAAACCAGAGCATAGAAATATACTATCAACCCACGTTTTTCCATCAAAAGCTGTTTTTTGTTTTTGTTTTGTTTTTAAATCTTTTGAGGCCCATTTGGTCACAATATGTTACATTTTTGTCCTTTTTTACACCATGATATCATATGTTTGTCTGGCACTATCCTAAAGCTAATTTATAGAGAATGAGAATACAGAAACAACCCAATGTCTATTTGACAAAATGAATTCACTGGGTGTAAAATAGGAGAAGGGAGAAGAGAAGGGGAAGGGGTCAGTTCTGCCAAGAAAATAAACCCTATGGATCACTCATCATCACTTCCGCTTGCTTCCGACTGGTCCTAGAGGTAAGAGACACAAGACAAGTCAGAAATTCTTTGCCAGCTATTCTGTGGAATTTGTTAAAGAAGGAAAAAAAAAAAGTAAGAAAAAAAAATGACAAACTGACAAATCAAGATAGCCTTAAGAAAGGTACTACGTTATCTACACTTTGTTTCATGACATTTAACTGCTGTAGGCCTCTTCAGAGAAGGAAAGACACAGAGTCAGAAAACACCAGATTTTTCTGTCTACCCAGACATTTAAAAATAACCGGGAAGAGATCTGTTTTCATTTGTTGCAATAGTAGAAGCACCCACCAAAAAATAAAAAAAATAATTAAAAAAATCAAGCTAAGAATTTTTCATCTGTGGACAAAAGCAAATACATCATGAGGTTTAAAGGTTCAATGACAGAAGGAACGGCTCCAAGAAATAAGCTCCAAACTTCTCAGACTGCTTGTCTTTCAGCACTGGGACCAGATCTCATAAGCACACCCAGATACAGTTAAGACCCCCACCCAGTTCTCTCAAGATGATTGATACAGATTAAAAATGTGCTTAAGCATGAATAGTTGAGCTCTGACAGCAAGCAGGACAGCGCAGAGACGCAATCACTGCAACCACTTCCACAGTCTCAGTGAACAAAACTTACATTTTCATCTTGATCCTCATCACTATCATCATCACTCACGACAGGCTTGGCTTTTGCTCGGCTTTGCCTCTTCTTGCCTTTTCCTTTCTCCCGACTTTTTTCATCCTTCTTATTTAACTTGATTTTGACTTTCACTGATTTTGCTGCAAAAAGTTCAACAGCATACATGAATGCAAGTTTCACTTAACAACTTTTAAATGCTGTCTCTGTCCACAGAAATTCACCCCTGGAAGCTATTCCCCTCTGCTCTTTATCTCAGCTGTGGAACAATGAAGCACAGGTATTTGTTTTTATTTCTCTAATTCTTGATAGTTTTAACACTGATTTGTATTTAACTACAAAAAATAACTTTAAATTGATCATGTGCATCTTCTTTTCCTTCTCACAATGCACGGTGTCTGTGGTCCCATGAGGAGATCGAGATCTAAAAATATTTTCTTCCTTGCACATAGAAATGTTTATCCTTTGTAGAAACATATAATTTTTTTTATTTTGAACTACGGAAATGCTTTGTCAAGGGGACTGACAAGTTTTGAGTTGACACCTTTCTGAAGAACATGTTAAATTCCTGATTCCAGAATATGCACCCATTTCCAAATGAGCTGCTAAAGTTGCATGCTTTGCACACCCACATGAGGTACTTGGGAGAGTAGCTCATGACGAAGAACTACAGTTTCTGTGACCAGGCAGACAGGGTAGCTGGAGAGTATGGGCAGATGTATTGGTGGCAGAAACTGGAATCAAGCAACCCCTCCTTTTCTACTGTATCGTGTTTCCAAGTCTGCATGGACTGAATGAGTGTCATCTCCTACTTCTGAAACAATTAAAGAGTTCCGCTTAGTCCTTGTTGCACTAAAGAATATTTGCAACATCTTCTGGTTCTTAAGCAGTTTTATATATCACACCATGCGTGCAGGTTGACCACCCATGGACAACGTCTGTCTCTAGCATTTCCAGGGACTTCTATTTACAAGTAACATTAACAAGACCAGAAAAGTTTTTAATCACTCACGGCCAGTCAGATCTGCTTACACAAAGCACTCTGCGATTTGTTTCTGGCTTTAAAATAGTTTAGCGTACTCAAAGAGGTACAGCCAGAACATACAGCCAAAAGACTTAAGCTCCATGTTAACACCCAAAGCAGCAAACTTAGTAGAAGTTACTTTCACCAATGGAAAATAGAACCTTATAATCAGTCTCCATGCAGAAAGTGGAAAACCTCCCCTTCCATCCCCAGATGTACTTTCTTTTCAGTACTTAGCAGGGGACTCACATTCTGATTCTGATTCTTCTTCTTCTTCCTCATCTTCATCATCATTGCTTTCATCCTCACTTTCTTCTTCTTTGGCAATCTTCTGTCGTGCACTTTTGAACACAGACTGAAGAACAATAGAATCCTCATAGATCTACAATATGAATACAAACCTATGTCAGAACTGTAAAGTCAAGCAAGATGAGAAATTCACAGCATAGACCTTAACTTCCAGTGCAAACCCACAGAGCATAAGGCCTTTTCAAATACTGATTAACAATGCTTGTTGCATGAATTTTACAAGAAATGCCAACATTAATTTTTCATGCTCTAAATTAAGAAATTTGTCAACAGTGAGCCACAAAAACACAACTCTTATAATGTATTACCTCTAAAATGTTCAGTTAGAGCGTTTTTCTTATTATTTTTATTATCACAGGAACTATTGTGTATTTTCATTAGATTGTAACAGCACTGAAGCACTGCGAACGTAACAGACTTCAGCAGTAAGCACCTTAATTAAAAAATGGGTTATAGTCTAGCAATGCAGTTGATAATGACAAATGGCTAGCCCTCATGTTAATTATCCTTATTTTTTTCTAAAATCCAAAGTGGCTACAAGGAAAGTAAATTATCCCAAGCAGCTCCTTCCTTCCTTCCTTCCTCTAAGATCTGAAAAAAATATAATAATCGGTGCTTGTTCTAAACTTAGCACCTGTTCTCAAACATTCTGTAGCTTGCTATGTATCGGGGGTACATCAGATTTTCTTTTTAACCTCAAGCATGAAGGGAGGCTCAAGAGTGAGAGGCCTACCTTTGGCTTGTAACTTATTTCTCAGATTAACACAGTAAAAATCTTGCTGTCTTGCTGAGTGTATCTGGAACTTCATAATCACCTTAACAAATGAGCTTGTACATTTTTGTTTTGTAAAAAAGCACTGGACAATTCAGCACAAGACAATTAAAAACAGTCAACAGAAAGGCCAAGAGTCCCAGATTGTATTTGGTTTTATCATCATCATCACTTGAACCACCTTGGCTGTCATACTATTTCTCTGTCTAAATTACCTTCCTGTATGAAGGGACACCAGGTATTTGTGAGAAAGATAACGGAAGGATTTTTGGCTGTCATTATACAATCTGTATGTTAAAACTGGTAAAACTGCTCTAATAGTTTGCAGGTTAAATAAAACAAATTAGAAAAAAGTTGTTCAGAGTACTTTACATGAAATACGCAATCTCTTGTTTTTCACTTGACTGCTAAGTCTTTTTCAGAGAAAAACAGTCTGCCTCTCACTGCAGACTGTTCCGTGTTCTGTAAGTACCTCGGTGCTTTTTGTTATGGGATGTTTGACCGCTCTTGACCATGCTAAAATTTCTTGACATATACATATATAATGACCATGAATGTTTTGAAAACGCTTCTGTCTTATTTTCTTACTACATTAGTGGGCTGTCAATGTCAAATGATTACTGACTTTCTCTTATGCCTACTTCTTTTCAAGCCAGCTATCGACAGAAGCCCCTCAGTTCCTCCTGAAGAGCATTTATCTTTCTTATGCATAAGCCTAGCATATTCCTTTGTTCTTAGGAATTAAGGACATATATAACATTGCACTTTTTTAATGTTGGTCACTACATATTTAAGGTATCACTGTGACTCAGACTTTTAAACAGATTACCTGCTCTAACAACTTTTAACATTTTCTACAGTCTCAGTGACACTTTTTGGTATTAGCTTTCCTGCCTTTTTTTTTTTTTTTTTTTTTGCATTTGTTTTCATTGGGTATTTATAGCTGTTTCACTGTTACGTGACTAAGCAGTAAACTGGCAATTTACATTTGGACATGTAGCAAAATTTTGTCCCATGCTTCCCATCATTAGTTTTTTCACTAAAATATTTTTGTAGTCTATTTATTTATAGGTTGTTTCCATATAACCAAAGACAGTAAAAATACTACATGTACATATTACAGAAAACATTTTCTGTCTCTATATAGCAAAAATAATCACAAAATGAAGAACTGCATTCAACAATCCTTCTTAATTAACTGCGTGCTTCTTTTTATTTTTAGTTCTCAGATATTAATATAAACTCCCCAGTTTAGTCAAGGGTCATCAGGAATGTTTAGGAATTTGAAGGATGCATTAGCACTGGCAGCATCAGCCTTCAAGCTTACTTTTACTAAGGTTTCTTTGAACATCATTATTTTCCTCTTGCGTGTTACAGGAGTTGTCTTCAGTTTCTCTGTTTCAATTTAATATTGTGTTTTCATGACACTATTTGGACCTCATCTATAAAAATAATGACACAAGACTATGTTTCACAGTCTTGTGAGACAACTTTCTTATCTGTCATCTGGATTTTGTAATCTCTCCTTTTGTGTCAGTGTCCTGAATTCACAGCAGTGAGCACATTCATGTGTGTGAAACATCTGAGATGAGAGATTTTGCCTTCTAAACCTCTGAGACTCTCCTGGGATTTATTAGTCTCTTAAAACAGACACTGATCTTTCAACATTTGAAAAAAAAAATAAATTACCTGAGAGTTCAAAGAGTATAAAGCTTCATACCCAAAGCTTTACTGTTGTCCAAACCTTGAATCTGTATCTTCCATTAGCAGAAGCGAAGAGTTCACTATGAAGTATTTCCTCAACACCCCATCCTAAGCTGTACTGTTACATCTGCTTCTTCTGTCACCCACTGTAGTAAACCCAAGCTGATGTATCACTCTACACACACTGCATTTTACCATATATTCGAATAGTTTTATAGCAACTCTAAACTACACACAGATCAGAAAAAACTGTCCAGTGAATTCTGGATGATTCTAAGGATCTGGGCATTTTTCTCTAGTCAAAGAAAGATTTAAAACACAGGATTTATATACATAATGTAATAATCCACAAGCACTGACAACATTAGGTACAGGAAACTTGTATGTTTAATGCAAAGTGTTTCATTCAGACCTGTGATCCCTCCAAATTGAATGTCTGAGCATTGTGACACAGCAACATGACATCTTTCTCCAAGTCTCCAAGGCTCCGATACTTATGGTTGCGAATTCTTTCCTGTTGCATTTGTTGAGGAAATGCAGAGACATATGGATAGACAGGGGGGCAGAAAGAAAAACATCAGACGGAACACTGAATTAATATTTGATTTCAACACATTAAAAGTTTTCTCTTTAAAAATTTTACCTAATCATCACGACAAGTTTAAAACAAACAAAGTCTTAAAATGCATTGTTAACGTATTACTCAAAAAAAATACAACAGGGTAAACAGAGTAAAAATGAAGCAATTGGTGTGTGAACTGGAGTGAAAAAAGCAACAGAAATAGAGCTCTTTTGGGAAAGGAGTTCCAATTTCTTATTTCTAGCACAGAAACAAAGTTAGTTATGACATGAATGGAAGTCATAGTTATGACATCACCTAACGTGCAACAAACTGCCTAAACCCCACCGGCCAGACTGTGTTTGGATCTGACCTGGCTATTCCAAGATGTGATGCTAGTTTAGGGATGACTACATTCTCCTAGAACCATTAAAACTTCGCAAACACTCTGTTTTTACCAAAGATATGCTTACAGATTCACAATTAGGTCTTTGCAAAAAAGACACTGAGATATCATCTCTGAAAGTGTCATTCATGTCACACTGCTACATTTTCATTTGACTTCGCAATTACAGCGATATACTGCAATATACCCTAAGCAAAATTCCTAACAAGGTGTAACAATGTTGAAAAATCTAAGCCACAAATACAGGTACATGCAATATTCATGCTGTTGTAATTTTATTGACATGCTCATCCTTCTGTATAACAGAAAGAAATGGAGGAATCTCCACTTCCAAAAAATGTTTTTACCTTTATCTTTTTGAAGTCCACTGGTTTTCTAATCAATTCGTAATACTCTGGTAATTCTTTCCTAGATGGGAGCTGAATGAAGACTTCACTTAACTGCCGTCCTGAACTGTTGAGAAAAACAAACCAACAATGCAAAGAATTACTACAACTTTCTCACCACCACCCCCAAATCTAATAATAGGAAAATAATATTAGTTTTTTTAAAAATCACTCTTATTTTCTCCAAAGAATTAGAAATTGAACCCTAGTCTGATTTTTTGATTTGGTACAGATAATTAATTTACAGTTTAAAACATATCCTTTGTGCTGTTGTCCTAATGTATCACCATTATTATAGGATCATATATGTTGGAGGCTTTATGGAAACAGGATCAGAATTTGAATCTAAATTCCACAGCGGTTTGCCAAGTACAGCCTTATAATTTTCTCAGGTTTTTTTTTATAATTTTTAGCAAGTGTCCCTCCTGTCACTCTAAGTTTATTTTCTTCTTGGTCATTTTATAGTTGTTTTGTACCTCCTCATCACAGCAAATGATTTCTTCATACTGATTGCGATTATACCAGATGCCGACCGCTATCAGACTAACTAGTTTTAACAACAAAAAAATTACTAACTTCTATTAATGACTGTTAGGTTTCTGGGAAGATCATCATAACTGGATTGAAAAATCACTACTGCCATTAGTACTTCTTCAGTCATCTGAAATAAAGTGATGGGTTATCTAAAAAACTTTCATGTTCTATGAACGTTTCCTATCACTTACAGGTATTCAGACTTTCTTCCAGATTTCCCATTATTCATCCTTTATTAATAGCTATTTTAACACTTCCAAATTCAGAGTGTTTTTTAATCATCTTATTTGTGGCTTCCCAAATAACACATAGCTATAAGTCATCTGGAGACGCAATCTCTATTTTCTCATTCTTCTCACAGACAAAGTGGCAGAAAAAAAATCTCTGCTCACACAAACTGTAATTCACTGCACAGAGCATTCACAAACATTTTCTAGCCCACATTCACATGCTTCCTTCTCTCACAGCTACTCTGAAAAGGCTCTCATTTGCATCTTCAGATGGTAAATCAGGGACACCAAACCTTCACAGGAGTTGGGCAAGAAGGCTGCCCCAAGTTCTGATCTCCACCTGAGCTTTCAATCCACGTGATTCTATTATTCTGTCTTGAAGTCACCGTCCATGGTGGTGTGGGATCTTATCAGACACACTAAACTATAATACTGAATCCAAGGTTAACTGCGGCAATTCTGCCATGGAGAATAAGTATGATAAAAAGCACAAAACAGCTCTGCCCTTTATGAAATTAATGAATGCCTGTTATATCTCAGGCATTTCTGAATGCCTGAAATAGCATCAGAATTTTGGGAGAGACGATTTTTCTTATGGACCTGATGACAGACCAACGAGCAAGCAAAAATAAACATAATTTCCTCATTTCCTAAGTAGCTGTTGCTCATCTAATCCAAGATTTCTTGTTGTTCCCTGTTTACTCCTGGGACACTGCTGCTCTTCATACACCTTGCATCAGAGAAGACAATAATGTAAACGTTGTAATCGCAGCTCGCTAATCAGTGTTGTTCAACTGACACCCTGGGTGCCAACTGGCAGTTCAAGTATCTTCCCATCCAATGCAAACCTAGAAGCCAACAGCCTTGGTCTCCTGACAACTTTTCCCTGACTTGCAGCAGCAGAAACTGTTCCCCATGCCTCCTCAGCAGTAACTGCCAGGCTGCCTCCCAGATTACAGCAAGAGTACGGCAGGTGCATGCACACAGTTCTGGGTGCAGCTGCTGCACGGTGAGATGAGGCGGCATGCTTTGTATCTCTGCCAGTGATGGCGAGAGTGAAGTCAATCTGCCCCACACAGCTATCAGGGTAGATAACGTGCCAGACCACCTGCACATCACATTCCAGGCAGTTACTGGTCATTTCAACCCACAGATCTAGTTTATTTGTGAAGCACCCTGTTACTGAAATCATAAAAAGATCACATAATTGTTACTGCAGGTCTTACTGTTTGTCTCCTGTCAGCAAATAATTGTGAAGCTCAGGCCACTGCACCTCCCATCTCCTTTGGTACTGATTCACACCAAAGAGACAAATTCATTACTTTCGCACTTCCTCTGGCAAAATTGGAGGTGATTATACTATGGATTTAAAGGCACCGATCTTGTTAATGACCTACGTGACTGACTACGTCATGCCACATGACAAAACTTGCCTTCATCTCAGACTGCCCTCTCAAAGAGAAACTGGAAGCAATGGAAGAAAAAGCAATGCATTAAGTACACACTACACAACTGACTAAGTTAACATGTGTTTCTACTTCTTTTCAAATGGAGGACTGTATTGTTTGTGGTTTTTTTGTTAATAAAGAGAAGTGTTGAGCACTCACAGCTGCAACGAAGATCAATGACATTTGTTCTGGACCTATAGATCACTAAGTACTCTGAGAAATCAGAGGTCTGGTGCCCAAAATGTGTCTTCAAGTTTTCTATTCCTCATTTGTCAAAAGAGAATAAAATGTTCTCAAAAATGTTCTGTTATCTGCAACACATTCCTTATGAGCATAATAAAGAAGCCTAGGGGAAGTTCAGCCATTCATTAAGTGATCATTGCCCATTTCATATATGCAAGGCACTGGTCCTGCGGAAAAGCAAAGCAGTACACTGTTGCACCATTACACAGCCCACTGTAAAGTACCTTCCTGAAGGAATCATACTAGGTTTCCACCTTTTGTCTGTTATATCCTATTTTTCTGTCTGCTTGACTTTACAAACTTAATAGTTATTTTAACAAATGTTGCACTGAAGTGCAACATACTGACTTATGATATAGATGTAAGCTAATCACTTAAAAAGCTTGAAAAGTTGCTTTCAAAACTTCATGCATTATGAACGTGGATTCACTATGCAGGACTGAGTTATCACTGGTGCATTTTAAGCCTCAGCAGCTTTCTTTTAACAGAAATATCTATTTGAGAGAAATTACTAAGCCACTGATGCTGGTGTTGCTTCAGCTACACAGCAGAGTCTAACAATAAAAAGAGTGATTTAAGGATAAAGAAAACAGGTACTAATAAGCTCATTTTGATCAAATTTTAAAATGTTTAGCATATTAGCATAGTTCTATTAAAAAAGCTCCTGATGACTATAAAGCTTTCTATCTCATGGCTATGTATTTTTTTCCCTTTTGACATACAACCCCCCCCTATATTGTATTATATATTAAAAATGTAACAGTAGTAAATTATTAAATAGCAATATCCTATTTTCAAGATATAAATCTAGCCAACTGTGATTTGTTCACACATTCTGTTAAACTAAGAATGCCACAGAAAACCTTCAAGCTTTTGCTTGATATAATTAATTACTGAGAAACATTTAAGGCTGTCAAAGAAAAAGCATTAAGGGCATGAAATATGCAACAAACAGAAGACTGGTGCCTGATTTTGCCTGCTTTGATCAATAACAGCCTATTCTGTTCTATCATTTTTATAGAGCCTCTTCTCACAAAGAAATACTATCCTCTGCTCCCCTTGCATATGTGCATCTATACTGTAAATTAATGTGATCTTTTATTACATAATCTCAAACAGCTGCATTGTGGATACAACAGGAGAAAATTAGTAGTTATTAATGCAACTCTGATTTTAATCCCTGTCCCCAGTTTTGCAATTAGAAAATAATAACCACAACAACTACCACATAAAAATCATGCGCAGTAAAAATCACTTATGGTTGCCTAGCAACTAGCAGGATGCATGCTGAAGGGAAGAAGGACTGGAATAAATTAAAAGACCTGACTGCGAAAGAACTGTGAGTGACAGTTCACTGCTGCTCCATCAGTTCAACATGCCGATCCTGTGTGCGCTCACATAACAAATACTCGCTTGCTGTGCAAACTAAAAATCATTAAGAAATGCTGCTCATTTTAATATTTTTGCTTAGAAAAATATCTGTGCTCAATATTTCTGATTTTCTCTCATTTTTTTCAAACTGCTCACAAGGTACATAAAAGTGTGTATTTCCACCCATTTAGTATTATCTTCAGTGGAATTAAACAGAGGAACAATTAGGCATCACCTGCACGAGGCTCTTTTGTATTTATTTTCCCTGTCAGTATGTGGCCAGAAGCGAACTGCCGCTGACCTGTCAAAAATACTACTATTATCAACATCCTTTCTCCTTTGGAATCAAGAGGAGAGACAACTATGAGGCTGAAACTGCAAGATGTTCTTATATTTCTGGCAAATTTAACAAATACTGCAATTCATTTTGGAGCGCGTGGAATGAAAAATGCATGCTTGCTCTAGTCAAAGTGTTCACAACCAGAACCATGGAGTGCAAATTACAATTCCTAATCAAATGCAACTCATAAGGACACTCTTCAAAAAAAAGCATGTGTGTGGGTGGAGTATTAAAAGAGCTTACATAGCAAGGTGGCTCCTCTGTATTTAACAACTTCCAACAGTACCCCAGCTATGCAGGGAGATGATTCATTCATTTTCATTAAATGTATTTAATGGTTCTTCTTTTTTGGAACTGTCTGCAGTAATACACGGTGGACCTGTCCCCATCATTGAAATGGAAGTGGATAAAAATACTTAAAAATATAATTCCTGGTTTTGACATATGGCTATGTACTCATAACTTTGGCTCGGCTATATATAAGAATTATTTGCTTTGTGTGTTTGAATACTCAAGAGTACCAGTTGGCATAATTAATTACTAGTTAGATTAGTAATGGCTAATTACATTACTCACCATTTTACAACAGTTAAAAACTGGCAACTTGAGAAGAGAGCTGGAAATAGTATGAATAAAATCTACCTCACATAGAGAAGAATACTTTCTCCCTGAGCTATGTCCCGTCAAAATTAGAATACTACAGGCAGGAATTTAAACATTTTGGCTTTAGTGACGCAGTCATCAAAATGCTGCGCTCCACAGACACGGGAAGTCTCTTGCCACTCAGGAAACATGGACAGGACACGACAACCCCACCATCCAATTTTCTAATCAGCTGTATTAAAATGTGGTCAACAGGCACCTGCAATGGTGAGGAGGCTTTGTGAAGCTAACCGGTACACCATGCAAGTCCTTACTTTAAGTCTCAAGGACAAAGCAGAGGCAGGCAAATCGGAAATGAAAATCCCTGTATGTAACAGAGCTATCAGCATCCTGCGACTCTGGGAGTCCGCTGTTGCTGTCTAAACAAAGCTAATGCAAACTAGCAGTAGCATGCAAGTGGCACCTAGACAGGGAACATCAAACTGTGATGCAAGGCAGGAGAGGACACTGGATTTGTAGGGAAGCTGAAGGATTACAAGATACGAAGTATCATTCTTTTTCTCTACTTAATTTTAACAATCAGGAAAGGGAAGCTACACTTACAGCTTGTCTTCCCCTGAAATAAAAAGTAAAGGAAAACCTTCAAAAGAGGAAAAAGATAGTTTGGGGGACTAAGCCTCCATATGCATGATGCAAAATCAGCAGTTGGACATAAATTCAGCATACAAATTCTGTCTTCTGAAAAGAACATCCATCTCCAGTAAAATTGTCCCTGCTTTCCAAAGGCTAAAGCATTAAAACTGGACATAAAAACTAATCTTGCTTTCTGAAAACATAACATACATATTACACACATGATTCTATGGTTATCCATTTCTATGGACGTTCTTAATTTTACAGGGAAGGAAAGACAGGTTAAAAGCATTAGAACTGGAAAAAAGTGTGACAATAAAACTGGACTGATGCATTTCAACTTGCTCTCTTCTGAAGAGGTGTTTTACACTGCAAGACTAGAACAAGGCACAAGGCAGCAAAAGCACCTAAATCTTAGTTGAAGAAATACTTTCAACAAAATCACAGATTCCAGTGTATTATTGCAAATGGAGTCTGCAAAAATGATGCATCCACTGTACACTTGGGAATCAGGATCAACTATGTAACTTGAAAGGTGACTCTAGGTCCTTGAATTTAGGGCTTTGGTATTGTAAATAATCATATAAAAGTTTTTTAACCAAGGAATAAAGCCTGAATATATCTAGGTATTTCTGCCCCACTCTTCCATATGGAAAGGTTCCAGAACTCTTGGTTAACTCTTAGTTAACTCTTAGTTAATACTTGAATGTATTCAAGAATGTTCACACTCATATACCCTTGTGATCACCATCCTGTATTTTACGTATTTCTGCACTCTGTGTTTATCCTTCCCTTCTCTCCCAGGTGAATTTACAGAGAGCAATCATCTTCCCCTCCCAGATTGTGCTGTGTTTGGATAAACAAACCTGTTTCTTCTCACAAGACTCTCCCATGCTACTTATCATTCAAATAATTATTTACACTTGTCTCAGTGTAAACTAATCTTTCTTGAATGGAAAAGTATTCAAGTACTATATACAGCAACTCAGAAGCATTAATAGTGTCACATATAGTGGCACATGCGTATAATAAGTATTTCTGCACTCCCACAGACAATAGTGTCAGGGCCAGGCTCCTATTTTCTTATGGCTGGACAATACTGATGACTCATAGTTAGCTTTGATCAGTCACTTTTTTGCCCAGATCATTCTTTTTCTGTCAGTTACACGTGATGAGCTTCCAACTCAAAGAAAAATTTCCTATTTTTAGTCTGTAAGCACCTTATAATGCACTCTGAGGTACTGCCAGTTCTTTTACCCCAGAGTTACCTGACCTCCATGAGTACCATCCCAATACTGATATTTTAAAACCTTACATTTTAGCTAGGACATTCAATGTATTATGATCTATGCCAACACCAATTCTTCAAGAACTTTCTTGGTATCTTCTTTCCAGTTTAGTAGTTCCTTTTTAAATAGCATCTTCAGTTACAACTTCTTCCTTGTTCTCACTCAGATTAGAGAGCTTACTTGTTAGATGTCCTCCTTCTTTCATATTAGCTTTTAATTTTCCTGTGGTACCCTAACAAATCATAGAATGGTTTGCATTGGAAGGGACCTGTGAAGACTAGCCCAACTTCCCTGCCGTGGATGGGCAGAGAAATCATCCACTAGATCAGGTGACTAGAAGTCATGGGATTCTGACTATCTTCTATCTTACTTTTGCTTCATTATGGACTTCCTCTCCACTCTAAACCATTACAAATGAAACCTAGACCAACTCAGCTTCACCTATGATGGCAAAGCAGTGTAGAAGAGAAAAACAGGCCCTGCATCTGTAGCACTGCTCTGTATCTCCTGTTGCCAGCTGCCATCACTGTTTATGGTTTGACACTTAAAGCTATAGGAGCATAGGTGCAGTTTAAAAAGGTAGGAACGAATTCAACAAGCATTTTTACTTCTTAACTATTTGGAGCGCTTCTCAAAAGTAAGGGGAAACACGAGATTTATTAGTTTAACAACGTATTCTCTTGATTTTTTTGCCTGTTGGCTTATTAACTGCAACAAAACTTACTAAAGATTGTAGAATTAGTTTTGACGAAGTAGCTCAGGCCTAAGTCAGTAAGATTAGGGGTGGGTGTCACCTGACCACCTTTTGGGACACAGTCAGCCCTCTGTGGTCCAGATCAGCCCGCTAGACTTTAATCAAGTAGAGATGAAACATCTATTAGCACTGAAAATTTAAGCTAAAGACAGAGATGATTTCAAGCATTCAAATACTAAATACATGAAAAATCTTTTTTTTTCCCCAGATGAAGCTCATGGCCTACTTTTCTTCCAATTACCCTGTCCCTCTATACTTGTCCCAGTTGCCTTCACACACACAAAAGCCCAGACATGAACAAACATGAACCTCCAACAAACCTGAAGGGTTCCAGTGCCTAAATCCTACTTAATTCTACAGCTGCAAATCCTGAAAATGTTAATTGAAATCTAGATCAACCTTAACCCCAAAGATTTTGAGATACTGCAGTTTTGTATTGCCTAAATTTACAATTCTTTTCTGTCCCAACTTTCAAAGGTGGTTTGATACTAGCTCACAAAAAATTCAGAATACAGGAACTTGGAACTCTTCTGCATAACCCATCACACTGAAGAGCTGAGTTTAACAGGCTTTCCCGATTCCTAACAGAATAGAGCTTTGTACACTTTTTAAGTGAGAACCAACTCTGTCTTGCATAAATGTGGGCTCCTGAGAGAGGAACAGTATGCCTTGGCACTACATAATAGCACAGTGATTAACTTGTTTGACAGAGATCAAATATGAACTTCCCAGGGCACAAGGGACAGGCAAAAATCTGTAACCTTCCCAGTAACTATCAGTTACTATCAGTAGCCATCCCCTACTGGAGGCTAGCGGAAGTAACTTTGCTTGCAATTTCAAAAATGAGAAGTAGGCGCCCTGATCAGAAGTGCCTGAATTCAGAAGGCTCAAGGCCAGGAACCCAAAATGAAGGGATGCTTCCTTGCAGCCCCAACTGAATACCTGAACTTTAAACAATTCTCCCTTCTCAGCTATTCTCTTAGTTGAGAGTCACAGCAAGCTGAATACGCTGTAGTCAGCTTCCTGCTCATCACATTCATTGCTATGAATCCTGTTCCAATGCAATACACTTTTTAATGTACTCTAGAGAGAGCCTACAGATCGCAGAATGCTTCATTTCAACAGTTATGTGCTAAAAAAGTCAGGCATTGCAGCTCTGTGTGCTTCACTAGACACCGCACAAGGTAACCTTGTACACGCAGACCCAGAACAGTAGCTGCAAAAAAGGAAGAAGCGCAATTGCCATTTGAGGTCACAGACTGGAACTTTTTTACATGCAAAAATTATATTGTTATGCTTGCGCAGCTGACCTAATACAAATATTTCTTGATTTTCTCTGAATGCATTTAATATTCATTAAGCTTTTAATTGCTCCATACTTAAATATGATTTAAGTAATTCGATGTACAGCAAAGAAGGGGTAACTACACAAGAAGGCTTCACTGATTTTTGGCAAATAGAAGTTGAGTTAAAAAATGCAACTTTCTCCAACAAGTCTGATTCAAAGATGCTATTAACTAATTCTCAGTTTCTTACTCGTGAAGCACAGATGATATCCAGTTTCAAAACATGCAAAACAGAAGTCTTCAAATGACTCTTCAGATTAGAAGTGGATTTTTTTCCTAAGGTGCGGCTATTTAGGATTTCGTTATCGTGAAAACAAGGATTTCCTGACAAATAGCCTTCCATCTCACCCGTGGACAACGTATTATGTTAAGGATTTCTACAGGTTTTCCTCTGGCAGCTCAGATGCTCATGATATGAGCCCTACATTTTTTGGGCAGTCTTTCAGGCTATTGGAAGACACATGTTAACTTGCATTAATAAATCTGTAGCTATGTGTTTGAAAAGATTAATCTTAACACATGCTACATCACAAAACTAAAGGAAAATCCCACACAAGCTAAATGTTCTTAAGTACACCTTCTGAGCAGAATGACTTCATTTCTAAGCAGGAGCTCTATGCCTAGTTTTTGTATTTGTGTTTCAACTTCCGATCAGACAGGTCTTTAAAAAACCCTCTACAAAGAGTGAGACTTACAGCATCAGGCCCTAAGTTAATTATTTTTCATAAATGCTGTGTCAGCAAATCCTTCTAAAGACTGAAAACTAAAATAAAGCCATTAAAAATGTAGAGAGAGGTATCAACAGAGAGGCAGAGAGCACATGCAACAGACAGAGACAGGCTCCAAGCTCACCTATCCTTGTAGTTTATCACAGTATCAATGATAGCATTCATTTGTTTTGTCAGTTTGGGTGGGTTGGGTGACAACTTCTCTGCAGGAGGTCTGCCTCTTCTTTTCTTTGCTTTCTCTCCATCCTCCTTTCCAGAATCTTTATCCACGTTTCTTCGTCTCTTCCGTTTTTTAAGCCGGACTTCCTCTTCCATTTCTTCCAAATTGCCGTCTTCAATTGCCTGACAACCATGGATTCAGAAAGTATGATTTTTAAACAAGAGATGTTGCAAAGGGAAATAGCAAACTGTATTTAAAAAATAAATGCACCCCCACAGGATGCAGCCAATTCAGCTCAAAATGTTCAGCTTATTTATAAACAAGAGTACAATAAGAAATTGAGTTACTGGCAAACAGACAAACATTAATTTGTTCTAAGAATTCCACTATCATCTAAACAGATGCGTGTTTATCTGAACCTTGAATTCCACACCGACTCATAGTTTTACACATAATAATGGCCTGTGGTACTGTGTCAGTAAGTGTACAACAAATATTCATTTGTTCACATCAGTGGCAGTTCTGGCGTATGTAGTTCCATGCAAAACAGACTTTGGTATCACATGTTTTCAAACAGGACTGCTCTTGCTCCCAAAGCCAGAGCACACACAGCTCTCTGTGCACACAAACAACACACAGGTACTTCACATGGTAACAACTCAACTTCTGTTCCAAATAGTTCAAGCAACTTCCAAATTGTCTAAGCCTTAAAGTTATCTCTAAAATGTTTCATTTTCTTTTAGAACAGTAACCAACAGATAGGCAGAAGCACTTTCAGTACAGTGTTTTACTGTAAAAAGTACTCACAACACGGGAAGCAAAAAAAAACAAACAAAGCCCAAACCCCATACATAGTCACAAACAATGAACACTAGTTTCAGTTACCTGGATGCATGCTTTTAACGAGAACCAGCAGCACTATGCAGAGGGATTCGAAAAAAAGAAAAAATCTCTACAAAAAACCGAACTAGGAATAAAGGGAACCTATTCACACACTGACTATCAGATCCATGTGCTAAAGCAAGAAGCTGAACTTTTTCTGATTTGGGAAAGCCAACAAAAGAAAAGAAATAAAAATACTAGGTCATAGGAGAACTAAAAATAAAATTTTTAAAAAAAAGAAAAACATCTTAGAGCTAGGCTTTCTGATTACTGCTTTCTCAGAACATAACCGATGTTGATATTTGTCCCTTTTGCCTCTCAATATTGCCTTGAGTACATGCAAATGCTAATCAATCCTTTCTCGTAGCTGAAAGAGCTCTAATCATAAGGCAATTACCTTCATTTCTCCACAGCACCAAACATGGCTAATATTTATGATCATGTGAGCATAACAATCAATATAAAAAGAGTGATTACAGACCAGACATAATTTTTCTCAATTGTGTACAATGTCTCTTGAAAAACGTTTTATGAACAAAACCTGATGCACAACACAAAACAACCTGGCATGTTAAAAACACCACTGGGATTTTGAAATCTCTTTCCTATGCATCCTCCGATGTGCAAATCCACAGAACAAACACGAACGCAGAATCCTGAGGGACAGCCTGAAACTAGGCCTTAATAATCAAAAGACAATTTACATCATGCTTCCACAGCGTTCAGATAACCACTATGAAGGAGGCTTGAGATCTGATGAGTTAGGAAGAAAAAAGAAGGAAAAAAAAAATAATCTGCACACAAATTCATTAATATTCATTTGGCTAAAGCAGGACATCCACTATAAACCACTGCAGCTAATGAAGATTAAGAAAAGGAGATCTCTCTGCATATCTTGGAAGCTAGAAAAGCTAATAATAAATACAGCATGCAAGGCTGTCAACAGTTAATGTCATTGCTCTCCTTAAGCACTCAGTTGTAAATTGAAATACGGAGAACACCGACTTTTGATGTGTTACACACCTACACATGCCTGTGATGTAGTTCTACTGAATCTTCAAGACGGCAATGAAAAAGGATATTTACCTTACCACTATCAGCAGGCCGGCTATCGGAAATCACAGTTAGTGGGGATAAAATTAACAAGCCAGCAAAGCAGCGAGCTGCTAGTCTCTTCATCAGCTGATCAAGAAAAAAACGAGAGCTGGGGAAAGGCTATGTTTTCATATACAAGTAATTTTATTTTACTGAAAATTTAATACTGAAAGGATTGTGGATACTTAAATCTGCTGTTTCATTCTACCTACTACAAGGCCTGAAGCCTTCCTCCTTCAGCCTGCTTTAATATTGACAACTACTTATCATATTTCTCCCCTTATTATTCTAGGCATCCTAATCAGATTTTTAGCTGGGCAGTTACTGATTCTTTTTAGCGTTTTAATTATAATAGTACCATTAGATAATTTCATGTGCGATTTTAAAACTGAAATAGGTCGTATGCTTTTTAAAGGTGCATTTATTACAGAAAATGTATTCCTATTGCTCCGCAGTGAACAGATCCCATTTTGGTTATTGAAACTGATAAAAAACCCCAATCTATTCTCACAAGAAATTAAAAAAAAACCCCAACCTATCATTTTGTTAACTTTGGTAACATTTTATTGTCCTTCAGAAAACCGGCATTCACTTTACTAAAATATACTTGTATCTTTGATTGCTTGACAAATTTCCTACGATTAAAAAGATAGTATCACAGAGTTATAGTGCTGTCATTGTAGAGTTTACTAACACCTCATTTTAGAATTCTGCATAAAATTCTTACTTGGAGTAGGTAATATTTTGAAATAAAATATCAGGACAAAGAGATAAGATAAAAGTAAAAAGATTTTTTTAGCATTACACTTAGCAATAAAGACAATAAATAAAAATAAAACTCAATTAAACATATACTCTTCCACTCTTAAAATTAGTGACTAGCAGATAGGAAATTAATTCTTAGCATATTACAGGTTTGTAACAAAATATTAAACTACCTACTTAGTAATGTATCAATCGATTACTACACTCAGCTTTCAAAACTGACATGCATGAATGTAAAGTCGGACAGTTTTCCTTAATTTAAGACTTGAAAATCAGTGTGACAATACCAGCAACAAAAATGTTGTTATTGTGACTCTTAACAGTAGTTCTCGTGGCAAATTTGTATTTTATATATAAACAGTAATATTTAAACTTGTACGATTTATGCTGCCTCTAAAGATGGCTTAAAACTGTATCACATAATCAGTTATCAGCAGAGATATTAATGCTCTCTGCATATGTCTACACATATGATCCATGCATGTGTGTATGAGCAACAAAATATTTACTAAACTAACTGACTGAGCTTTTTGTTAGAAAAGGTTAGTATTCTAGGGCCGATAGTGCCACACTGAAGCGAATGCACTTCCAAACCTTTACCAGTATGATAATGAAACAAATCCCAGACACAAATCTCCAGTTCCTGACGGATGATGGGCTGTGCAAGAATGCAAGATAGCACAGACATCTCCCATGCGCAAATGCCTCTGCATTAGTGAGGTGAACAGCAAGGGAGTCAAGGAAAATAGTACACAAATAAAAATTTAACACTTCCCTGCCATTAAGGAAACAGGACAAAAGTGTACAATAAAGTTTGGTGATTTCATGTTTTGAAAGAAAGCTGTGAAAATTTAATGTCAAATTTTGCAAAGGATTGGGCACCTCATGAAAGACAAGAGATGACACTGGAAGAGTGAGGACCCAATGTTAAGTCCAGTACTGACAAAATCTTCCTGCTTTTTCTGAATCTTACTGCTGCATCCTGGTCCATGTATACAAAACAATCTCATCGCTAAAGAGCTAAGAGCACAAAGGCTTCTCCAGGCACCAGAATTTTAAGAAAGAGCATGCTGACCATGGATTAAAGAAACCAAACTGCCTTTCTTCAAAAAGAAGCGCCCTCCCCACCTCCCTCCACAAAAAAAATCCCAAAACCAAACCAAAAGTGGATTTTTCTGAAGGCAAGTAGAAGTTACTTCTGAGACAGCTGGCCTTCCTATTGCTACGTGCAATTATTACATTTTCCTCTGCATAAAGGAAAGCAGCTGTTCTGAGATGGAAGTATTCTTAGTGAACATGGATACCGCTACAGGAGCATCACAGAAACAAAGTAAAGATCAAATGCAAACTGTTTTATTTCTCTGTTTGAAGAGCAGGACATTATGGATGTATTCTTAACTTCCTCTTGACAGCATGACACAGCACTATGACTGAACACCCTTCCAATTCAGAATTACGGACCCAAATAATCACTAAGAGCTATAGCTCTGAGTTTTGTCTCATGACTGCCTTCTGCAAGTCAATAATCCTGTTAGTCTTATTTTAGTTTTAAATTCATTTTACAGGAATTGGGTAACTCAAGTTTCATCACACACTGAATCAATGGAGGTGGCCAGCATAAAGTTAGTTTTCATGCCTAAGGCCTGTCTCTAATATTTAGATGACACAACACTAAGACAGTTCTTTTTCCTTTGATTAGAGATAACAATAGTATTGTTATGAGAAAGTTAAAGCACGGCGAAAGCTATTGCTACTATTGAGAGTCAAAAAAACCGCACACACAAAACAAAAGCAATAGGTAAGAAGCCATGTAATAAATCTACTTGATAATGCTGAAAATATGCTCTGATTAAATGGGAAACGGCCACAGAACACAGAATCTTCCTGCGTCCCTCTACGATTTTATCTTAATGAGATGAACATTATGATACCTTGCCCCTTTACCCTTCGGACATCAATGCCCTGTGTCTCTCCAACCTCCAAAATTTCTTAGAAGAGAGCTCTTGTGACTAACATTACCATGTGAACAGATTTGCTAGCACACTCATTAAACTCCATGTTTCCATAGAAAGCTTATAAAACATAGGTGAATAGGGAAAAAAAAAATCAGCTTTCCAACTCCCTGAACATAAATACTAACCCCATCAAGCAAAGTGTCCAAAAAGAATGACCTTTTCTGGGAACAACAAATAACTTACCTAGGCATTGTACTGACTACTGGCCAAGAGACACTAAGCTTAAGAGACTTTAAGTGCTTTAAACAAAAAAAAACCTGTCAGTAGTGCGGTAATGAACATCAGATGACTGATTTGCAAAATGAAGTTCCTATTTACCAATTTGAAAGAGAAGAAAAAACTAAAAGAACCCTACAGAAGGCTAATAATAAACATTGAAAGCACTGAAATGTCATCTACCAACCCCTACCAATTTCTCTCTTCAGTATGATACTTCAAGTCCTATACTGATATTTCAAGAGAAATTCCACTTCATTTTTCTGGGTTTTTTTTTCCTCTATTTGAAATCCTACCCCTCTATATTTTACATTTTTGTTCTCAGATTGTATCTGACTACTGATGAAGACTTCAACTTTCCAACCTGAAGTTCATTTTCTCCAAAAGATCTCTTCAAAATCCAGTTCTCCTACTTAGTTTCCTGGGACAGCTTCTAATTTCCACACATTGAAATGACCTCTTGGCTCTCCACGGCAAGCTCCTTTACATTGTAAGTACTTATCTCTTGCTAGGCTACAGCATAGGGGTCAGTATACTACAGATAAAGGCTGTGAAGAACACCATAATATTTGACAATTAGATGAAAGGGCATAAGATGCTCTACCAACAGAGCAGTGACTGAATACCTGAAGATAATTAGAAGGATTGATTAAGAGTTATTTTAACTGAATTTCCTCTCCTAATTGGATAGATCTGCACAACAGATTTGCCAGACCAGTTCTGTTGGAACTAAAGTATAACAGAGTATAGATTAAAATCTACCAAAGGCAAAGAGTTAGTGAATACATCCAGTTTTCCCTTGCTTTCGCTGCTGACTCATTGTCCTCTACGTAAGGAATATTCTAAAAAGTCTCCATCCAGCACTTAAGTAGAAACAAAAGTATTGTCTTCTTAAAAAATATAAAAAAATGCAATTACTGCAAAAAAGATAAACTTGTAATAAACGGTCTTCTCAAATACGCTGAACTTCCACAAAACAAGGAAAAGGAGTCCTTCGGCCATGTGTTCATCAGCCAGGGTCTGCATCTTCACATTACTGAAACTTGCTTCTTTTTGAGAAGTGGGAGAAGATCAGATTGTTCTCTGTTTTGCATTTGAAAACTATTAATAGTTGTTTAATTTTTAGCACAGAAACTTCAGGCGCTTATTTTTAATTAGACATTAAGGAAAACAATAATGCAAATTTTAAACAGTTTTTCCTTGCATTTTGATTTAAAGACTGGTGCCAAAAAGAACTGATAGAACCATACTTATATTTAAAGAGAAATGATCCGACCCAAAGCAACAGAGCGTAATTTATTTTTTTTTAAAAAAGCTATATATTTAGAAGTATTTATAGGATCAAATCTTGTATCTTCAGAGTTTTCTTTCTGGTCCAAGAAAAATACTTCAGATAAAATACTCTAATATTTAAACTTAAAGTAAAATATCTTAATGCTTAAGCTTAATCGTTAACGTGACAATTGCTAAGTAAAGCATCAAGTAGAGCCAGCACCAATAAACTTGCTGCAAGTTATGGCAAACTACATTGGCAAGGACATAAACTTTCTTCTCTTCAGAAGTGAAATCTGGTTTAAAAAAATAGAAATCAATAATTTAGTCTCATTCCTCCCTCCCCCAAAAGGCAAACAATGCTTTTAAGTGGAACCAATCAAATTGATTTTGCACCTATGAGCTTTTCATAATCTTTGGGGACAGAGAGACTGAAGAGCACAGTAATTACCAATGATACCAGGACCCACAGCCTGCTCAGGGAGCACAAGGAAGGTGCTCCATTAGGGGGAAGGAACTGGGTGATAAAAGAACAACTGTATCATGCTGACTATGAAGACACTTTGCTTAACCAATTAGAGCATCGAGAAAATATTTACTGTGTAAAGACACTGAATGTGGAACTACCAAAAATCATCACTATTCTGTGGTCAACAGCTGCTCAGCCACACTTTTTAAAGATCTACAGAATTATGTCTTATTTCCTTCTGCAGCTTTCAAAAGGAAGTATGATTTACCCCTCCCATTTGACATACAGTTGTACTTGATGCCTCACCAGATTTAATTTGAACGGCCTCTTGACCAAGCCAATCTAACGTAGGAGCAGCAGAAAAAGGGGGAGAAAATACTGAAACAAACTCAGGATCAGAAACTATTGATATCAACCTGTTACTCTTTATCACTGAACTGTTTTGTTGTTGTAGGGTTTTTTTGTTTGGCTGATAGGTTTTTCCCCCAAATATTCTCCCCTTCTTTTTAGAAAGCTAGATTACCTGCTGAACAGCTCTTGTCACTTGGAGTAATAACCTTTTTCTAAACACAGTGAAGAAACTCTCCCATTGAAGACTGGAGGACAATACATAATGGACTTGTGAAATATAATGCATGAAAGTCGCCAGATAATAAACATATTCTGAACGGGATGTTATAATAGCAGTTCTGAACTAGATGCTACCCTGTGCGCTGCATATTGCCTCCAGGTTGCCCAGAACATTACAGCATATCGATGATCTGAAGTAAACATTGTTAACACATTGGCATTGGAAATAGTTGCAGTTACCTTTGGGAGTAAAATTTACAGACTCAATGAGCTGTAACTCTAACTAACTTAGGTTAAATGTAACTAACTTAAGAAAGCTCTAAAGTCTGAAGATCACTGCAAGACTACCACTTATGAAAATATGCAGGCAAATTTATGGGGCAAAAAACCCAAGAATCTTCACAGACTCACAGTTGTAAAGGAATACACTTAGTGTACAGAAATACACTTAATGTGACCAAAGCTATCTTTCAAGATTGATTCAGCTGAATTAATATTAGTATGCAATTTTAACTTCAAGTAACTAAATGACAACAAAACAGGAAATAACTATGATTAAGCCATAGCATGTGTTTTTTCAAAGTTAATATGATACAAATTTTTCTATATATACTTGCTTTTTAAATTGTCCGGAGAAAATGATCAATTATTTCATGTGCATACGTGAAGATAATATTCAGTTCATATAACTGAGATGCATAAAAATGGCAATTTACTTTTGTACATTTGCTTTTGTCTACAGTATTTATAAATAACACTATTAAGTCATGAGTTGCCATACTTTTTCTTCTCTACAGAAGGTCCTGATTTCGTCAAGTCTCCCTTGCCAAAAATGAATCAGATCAAAAACCACAGACGATGAATTATAAAAGTCTTTCAATAAGCTTGATACGGACAGAAAAAGGCTGGGGGTTTTTTGATGACTGCAGGTGCCAAAGGCTTGCTGAAGTAAAATTCATGAGCAGGAAATCCAAGAAAACTTTTGACAGGAACTCAAGTAGGAAGCATTTTCTTTTACACTAAAACACAGGTCATTTTCACCCTCACCAGATTAGTCCTCTGGAAAGAAACTGCAGTCTTGGCTCTTTCCAGAACCACATTTGCTTCCATTGAACCTTGCTACAATTTGCAGTGACAGATTATCTTTTCCATGGTAAAAATAAATTTGACAATTCTAAGCACTGCATAAAGGTAAGCAGGCAGGACCTATTCTCATTTTGAAACACACCCAACAGTGGGAAACCATATCCTAGTAGAAAGTTTCCTATAAAGAACAAGCCACTTTTTCTTCTGCTATGGAAACAACACAGCTGAGGACTATTACACAAAGGGATGATTAGCAGATTGCCAGTGTGAAATCACTCATCTTGAGACAAACCTCTAACCTTAGAGTAAGTGAATTTTTTGGCTCTCAAGTGAACAGACATCCAATGATGCCTTCTAATTGCTCAGAAAAATATTGTCTTTTCTCTCATTTTGGTCAACAGACTAACAGATTAGCAAAAGGCTTTTATTTTATAGGGGAGCATAAATTTCATGCATGCCTTGAAACACTACCTTTCCTAATGATGCAACATGAGAAGCTTATTTTTTTTTCCAGGAGACAGCGTGAAATTAATTGAAGTCAAACTTTGGACAACTTGCTGAGAAAAGCTAAGTTATATGTATCTTTATGTATTATATACCAAAACAACATTTTGTAAGGCTAACTTCTAGCAGTGGTGCATTCAGTTTCATGTTTTCAGGATGCTTCTAAAGCTGTGGTTATCAGAGTACGGCAGGACTTACAGTAGAGCTTGACCCCTGAGTACAGGACAAGGGGTAATGGTTTTAAGCTAAAAGAGGGTAGATCTAGACTAGATGTAAGGAAAAAATTGGCTACAATGAGGGTGGTGAAACACTGGCACTGGTTGCTCAGAGAGGTGGTACGTGCCCCATCTCTGGAAATATTCAAGGTCAGGCTGGATAGGGCTCTGAGCAACCTGGTCTAGTTGAAGTTGACCCTGCTCATGACGATGACCTTTAAAGGTCCCTCCCTCCAAAATTATTCTATGATTCTATGAATATGCATATCACCGTCTAAAAATAAAAATTTAACATTAACAGTATCTGTCTAGAAGGCCTTTTTGGTCTTCGGGGATAAACTGCAATGCAAATCACAGTCTGACATGCAAAAACTATTACCTAAGCAAAAGCTAACTTAAGAATACAGAGAAGACTCCTGGAAAGGCAGTGAGGCTTAAGAGGAAGTGAAGTTTCTCAACAGAATAATGTATAGTACAGTATAGTACAGTATAAGTGCAGTATAAGTGCATATACGAAAAACTAAAGCAAGGCTGTAAGCAGTGAAAAACTCCTATGGTTCTGAGTTTGAAATCCAGCTAAAAATACTTTTTTACGTTGTCAGATGCAACTGAAAAGAATACGTAATGGACATCTATTAGACTGTAATTTGTAACACTCTAAACTTGACAATTTCAGAGTACAGGATGAAACCACAGGGTTAAAATTACTGGAAAACTTTTTAGGATTTTCCTTTTCTAAAATTCCACTAGTAAGGAAATACACCAGTCTACTCATCAAGCAGAGTACTTCAAGATGACTCAGCAAGCTAATTGCCTAAGGCTCACAACATGCCTAAGGGTAGGGTGAGTGATTTTTGAGAAGTTCAGTCTGAAACTTTCCTGTTTTTCCATATTTGCTAAGATAGAACTTCCATACTTGTTTACATCCAAGAAGAGACAACACTTAAGTTGCAGATTCGTACAGACGCAGCAGAACTCTTATATACACTGATTCATCAAAAGGATTATTTTTACCTGACATGGCTGCTGCATGGAAAACACCATTGTGAAGCTTCCCATCACCTGCTCAGATCTGCCTTCAAAAGATAGCACCTTACAATAACGGTCTCTCAATTTGCTGCTGATGACAAGCCAAAATATTGAATGCTTTCCTTCGTGCAGAGTTAATAAATACTTTGGCCACAATATACGCTTGGAAAGGTATGGGTAACTTCTTACCCATGCAAATGCAAATCAACATAGGCAAATATATTGCCTCTATTCAGGACTTTCGATAGGCGACAAAGGTCACCTACTGCATCTGACTGATCGTCATTACTGAAAGGCATGCCAGAGAACATAACAATGCAGTGGACTCAAGTATTAAATTATTTGTTGCTGCTCCTTCCATTGCCAGATGCCCCTAGCAACAGTAATGTTTTAAACTTTTAATGCAGATTTGCTTTTTCTTGGATTTTGTAAAGTATTAAGTAGTTTTTTTGTGTTTCAGTTTTGGAAGTTCATCTGAATTTTGACCTTCCACATGAAGATTATTTCAGGCATTTTAACCACAGGATGTAATTTTTGCATGCAAAATTTTGCACTTGAAACAATAATATAACAAAGCCTGAAACCTTGAGTTTTAACTCATGGTTGCCAGGCTAAATAAACTTGGTACGTCAGAGAAGTATAGCTACTTTAAAGAAAATGCAGATTACTTTAGTCTAACATTAACAACACTACTCGCATTTTTTAAAAATACAGAAAGGTGTTTCTATGACACTATTACCCAAATGTCTTCTAGAGAACATATGTAAAATTCCAATTAAAACCGTATTAATATTTCTTATGGTTCTTTACACATAGCATCATATGGACAAAATCACAGGCTGAAAAAAAAGAATCCTATGAAAACATGGCAAGATGTTTTACTAACAGGTATTCCTCTGAAACAGCTGTTCAGATTTTCCGACTTGAGGTCTTTCTCACACAAAAACTATTTCTGGAACACTAAAAATCATGTGTGCTGAGAATATCTCTCAGATACTGAAGACGCATTTCAAAGTACTTTGTTAGTTTCCAAAATTACTCAATCTTGCCTCCAGATGCTGAGAAAAATACCAAGAGTGTAAATCAGGTTCTTTTCTTTATAAACTAACAAACACATCTTGACAAAACAGACAACCAAAAGCTACCAGGTAGATGTCTTTAAGTTCCCTCTCATACATCAAAAGCCAAGAAAAGCCCCTTTCAACTAAACTCCTTCATTGTTTTTAATTTCACTGCAACTTTAAAGTTTTTTTCATTTTCTTAAATAGATTCTGAACTGAATTTCCTTAAAAGGGCATGAAAGATAGATACTAATACTCAGAACATAACAGCTTGGTTTTGTGAGACCTTAAAGTCACGTCCAACTTCCTAATCCTTCAAGAAATCAGCCTCCAAACGCACAAAACTTAACAGCCTCACCTTGCGCATTAAAGAAACAGTACCTGGGGCATCCTGATGATTGCTGGTCACAAAATAGACAACACCCTGGGACGGTGGACTTTTTAAGCCTCCAGTGACAGTCTTTTAAATATGACTTGTTTTTCCCTACAGCTTAACAAATTCAATTTGATCTGCAATTCAATACTACCAAGCAGAGTTTAGATCGGAATACAATTTTCTTCAAATGCCCTAAGCAAATACTCACCTACTCCACTGTTAAGGAGATTTAGCAGCAAGTCCGGAAACTTTGCAATTGTAACCAGAAACGGTATAGAGGAGTAAGGAAGAGAGAAAACCAGAGGTGGAGGGGTATCGTGTACATGGACTATGCAGACAAACTATGCACTGGGTAAAAGGTTGTTTTCTCCTCCTTCACAGAATCTCAGGCTTCAATACAGACTATATAAAAAACCTCCATTACAATTAAAAATAAAAATCAGTAGATGAAAAGTGAAGCTAAAAATGATCACCGAATGTAATGCTGATTTTTCACACAGCTATTTCAGTATCTAATGAAGACTACTGTAAGATTGAATTCCACCATCACAGTTTACAAAACCATGTCTTGAAATACCTTCTTAGTATTGACTCTGAAGTTGTATACATAAAAATGAAGTTCTCTCAGAAAACACAAACCTAACTGAAAAAACTTTCAGTAATTTGTCAACCTGTAGTTATAAGCTGGCCCAACTTCACTACCTCTGATGTCAGACTAACTTTCAACAGACTATTAGCCAGTGTGTAAAATCAAAAAGTTATGTAAAGTTCCAGCTGACAAGACAACAGTTGAAAACATGCCCAATATTTTGCTGCTAGGTAGTTTGATTTATTATACAATGCATTTACTTTAGTTAGTAAATGTAAACAAAAAAAGCAAGTAATATGTTAGACAGTATTCACCAGACACTATGTGTGTATGAAAGAGATGAAAGCCAGCACTGGTTTTCTTTAAAAGTGAGTCAGGTTGACTAACTACACACTAAATGCTTGAATTTCACTTACAATTTTTAAATCAGCAAAACAAGTAGTCCACAATTGTTGAATTCTGCATATCTGCATGAAGTAAATGAGATACTGCTCATTTGGGACGCAAGTATGTTTCTCTGGCCAATACGCACAGCTATTTCAAATCAACTGCACAACTAGGGAATAAAACTTTATTCATGTCACCTAGCTAGCAATTAAACTGAATGAGAAGCTGAATCCAGGTGCAACAGTCTTAAGAGTCTTGCAACTACTCAAAACAAATCCTCTGATGCTTGAAGCCTGCCCTAAGCAATGGAGTCCTTAGTAGACCCCTCTAGAAAATAATCTGCCATGGGATCCAGCATAGTATTTTGCAGTCCTGTCAGAAGTGGTACAGGGACAGAATCTGCTAGAGCATGAAAGTGCTAGAGCACTTCCAGAATATAAGTGCTTCACAGGATCAGGAAGAAAACTCCTCCTTCCTGTTTTTTTTTTTTTTTTTTTTTTTAAGGAAATACAGTTGTCATGCCAACACTTACAGAACAGCAGGCTGCAGCGACAGCTAGTGATGAAGCCCATTTATGTCTTACAACTTCCCTGGGAGGCTGGTATTGAATTATTGTTCAGGGCAGCAGCACAATGTCACTGAACACTGTATTTGTCCATAGATTTGGCTTCTGAAATTATTTTGCCTTCTGCTTCAAACTGAGGTTCTTGGGCTCCTAGCAAGGAGGGAGCTGACATACTTGGTCAGTATATATGCCTGCATACAGACCTTGAGGTATATGGCAGATCCTGTGGGGATCTGCCATGACCTTAACCAGACTCCAGTGTTGAGTGTATCAGCAGAAGGGTCAGGTTCTAACTGAAAAGGAGCAGGCAGCTGCACAGTCCAAGTTGTGGCTGCTGATTAAGGCAAAACTCCTCAGAAAAGAAGACATCTGGTCAATTTCCCCAAGACACATACAGAAAGACAGCTGACGTAATATTCATATTACGAAATCTACTTATTAGTCAGAAATGCAAAGTTTTATTTCAGAAAACCCCATGAGAAGATTATCTGTAAAGCTGTAACAGCAGCCACAGCAAGAGACAAAATGAGGGACATCCCTTGCTGCTGGTAAATAAATCTCTTTATTCTGTAACACTGCAATAAAACTAGAAGTATCTATAGTTACCTTTGGAGACTGACGTGAAACAGTCATGGGTAAAAGGGTGCCTTATGAATACAACTGCCATTCTTCATTCAGAACATACTAGCTCTTCCTAGTTTTTCCAGTTTTACTGATAGAAGTAGTTCACTGCATCCAAGTTAACATTAAATGATTAATTCAAACTTTCCATGCAATATGCACAATACTTTTACCTTACAAGTTACAGTGACAAAGCCACAAGATACAAATGCTTATAACTATCTATCACAATTTTCTGGGTTTATATAGTTAAAGATTCCCTTGAAAACGCTGTACAAGATTATTATTACTTTTTCTACAATCTTCCAGAGATGTCATTACAGAAAAAGATCAACACTTAAATTCGCAAAGAAGACATAACGGGATGGTGGTGGGAGGCCAATGGGTGCCACAAAAGAAGTCTGTTTTATGCACATACCCAGAAAACAAGATCATGAAAAAGCTCAGAAAAATTGACTTAGATTTCTGTATCCACCCAATAGATAAGCAGTGCTACGCTATAAACATAATTCCTCTGAACAAAGAGTCTAAATAGTATTAGTAGCTCCTACACTTGCATTTGTTTCAGCACACTCTCAAGTCCATCTGAAAGCATAAGTTAAAATATGTATACAACAGAGTTACAGTAGTCACTACAATGTACTGTGAAGCAATCTGACCTAGCTGTAATTTAGCTAATTTGGGAACATGCTTCACAACTCAATAGGACAATAAGCCACAGTATAAAGGCTTGTTTAGGGTAGTGTACGTACAGTCTTGACCGGGAAGGTTTCTAACTTGGCCTCACACAAGAGCCTCAAAAACAATGAAAACAATTACCATTAAGTAAATGGATAACTGGTAAGAAATTATTTTCAGAACAGTCCATTATGGGTCTTTATCAAATGGTCCAGCATTTTTCAGTGTGTTTAGTGTCCTTAGGAAGACAGAATAGAAAGTATGCCTGTTAAATCTACGAACTTCAAGCTGACCAGAAGTTCACCTGAGGACAAGCTTAAAATTCGGAATAATTTTGGTGAAGAAAACTTGGATGTCATTCAACAAGACCATATGTTAAATCCTCTTACTAGGAAGGAAAGATCAACTATACAAAACATGATTCTGAAAAACTGGCCAGGAAGTAGATGCACAGAAAAGGATTAAGGGCTTATACTGGATCAAAAATTTAACACGAGTCAATACCTTCACTGTTAAGAAAATCAAACACTGGATCGTGAGGTGTAAGTATTCTAGAAATTATGTAAAAGAACTCCTCTTCCTTATTCAAATCAGGCTGCATCTGGAATTTTTATATCTAGCTTTTGACCAAACTTGCAGAAAGATGTCAGTCACATGTAGGGGAAACACAGCTAGGGGAAATCATTGAAAACAATCAAGAGATCTAGAAAAGAGCAACTATGGGAAAAGACTGAATAAGTTGTTAATTTTAAGAATTGGCTGAAGAGAGAAACAACTCTTCTATGACTTAAAGAAATACTAATAGAAGAAGGTAGCATCCTGTTCTGTATGACCAGAGTGATTAGAAGAAGTAATTGGCTTGAAATCCAGCAAGAAAATTCAGATAAAATATAAGGGAAATTCAAGCAGTTAAATACATTCCCTTGAGGCCTTCTAAATTAATTTCTAGGGAAGGCCTTGAAGAAGAGGTTAGATGAACATCTATTATAAATGACACAGGACTGGCTGATTCCACCCCGAGTGGGAAGACGGATTAGATGATTTTTTAGGGCTGCTATTTTTGACAGTAAAGTGCTTAACACAAATACGAGAGACAAATCAAGACACAAACCATGTAAGCCAAAGCTAACTTTTGTGTGGCCACAGCCAGAGTATTCCATCATTAAAAATAATTAGCTTAAAAGACGTTGAGTAGAATGTACACTATATTGCAAGCACTTCCACTGGAGGACAGGACAAACGTCTGAGAATCCAGACAGGAGTTCATGTTTCTAAGTCTTTCTTCTCCACTGACTACTTGAAAATGTCAAGTATCAAACTCCTGTAGTTTCATAAACTTGCTTAGATTTAGAGGTCATGCATAATTCAAACCTTTGCTCTCCTAAGCTTTACACGCAGAGAAGAATCTGGATTAGCTCAGCACACTATTGCACAATGTACTCTCACAAATGTCACGTTTGTAAGTGAAGTCGGTATGATTTCTACCTATCTTTAGCAAATTACACACAAAAAACCCACTGTATATTCATGTTGGCATTAATCTGTAGTTATTTTACGACAAAGCCTACACTGTCAAACCATGGAGAATAGATCTGCAAATAGAACATCTTATGATTTAGAAATCATAAAATTATCAAATCTCTTGGTTTTGACTTTCCAACAATCAATCCTCACCTCCTTACCACCGCTTTTACCACCATTCTGAAAACGCACATGCATTGGAGTTCATTAGATGTGTATTTCGCAGAACAACAGCAAGAATCCTTAAGTACAACAAAACTCCAGATTTAGTGTGAGTTAAGTATAGAATCTTTACTTTCAGATCTTAAATTCTTACATCATTAATCAAGGGTTTTGATGTCAAGGGAGCCAAGAAACGCTCAAGACTTGGAAATGAAACAGCATGAGAGAAAGATGATTTATGTGAAAGTTTTGAAATTCTTAAAATGGTGAAATTCACGTATTTAAAAAAATAATAAATTAAGCTTCTGCAGCACAGAAATCTGTAATATACACTGATCACTGGTCTTCTCCACTGTAAAGTAATTCTTCATGTATCTTAAAGATGACACTTATGAAAGTGTTTAAAGACCTAAGAAATATGTCAAGATCCACGGCAACAGAATAGTTGCAACAGAAAGCTATCATAGTTCTGATTCAGCATTTTAAGTTTCAGCAATGCAGCTCAGAACTTACTTATGCCTTCAACACAGCAGCAAAAGCTAGATAATAAGGATATTTAGGCCTTAACTGCTACACTGTGCTCTCCCTAGTTCAACTGTGTAGTCTTCAAAAAGAAAAGAAACCACCACAAATGAATAAATTTCAACTGTAAAAAAAGCCCAAAACCAACCAAAAAAAAGACAACCTACCCGCAGCCATTGTTTCTCTGTGAGAGCATCACTGTAGTCCACATCCCTGCGTTGACGGGATCCTCTTCCAAATATTTTCTCTTCTTCTTCTTCACATGTAAGCCTTTCAACTTCAGCATCATCCTTAATAATCCAGGATGGCAATTCATCTTCCTCCATTAAGCGGGGCTTACGCTTGGGGTTTCTGGCGTCCTCCCTGCGACGGTCCATATCCATGCGCTGCAATGGCAGTTTGGAAAGGACAAAACAGTTTTAAGGGCAAATATGAAATGAACCATGGAAGTTCCTGGCTATCTAATGATACTTGAAACTTTAAACCAAGCCCTTCATAGGCATTTTCCTTTCATGAGACTTCTAAATACTTCTAAAATGCAACTGTATAAAGAAGGAACTACACTTGATGGTTGATTTTCAGTCAAGTGCACTACTCCATAACTAGCTTCTACTAAAGTAACTAAGACAACACAGCAGTTAAATGATACACAGAAGATCACAAGAACACTGTTGTGCTGTGTTAGTTAAACAACTCTCTTCCTCTTTGCACAGGTTTTATGGTTTTCTTCATATTCATAAATGTGATCTGCAAATACTAAACGTTCCTTGACAATATTCCCATAAGGTGTTATTATGTAACTGAAAAGAATAACCAAAAATACACCGATTTTGTGAGCCTGGATGCCAGAAGAAAATATAAAAGCCGGTATTAGAAAAAACTAATCAAGCTAGAGAATTAAGAAATTTCAGAGAAAAGCTTGCCTACACAGTGCCAGAAAGCCAACACAGCTTCCATCACTGAATTTTTCATGATCTTCCTGCTGTACTAGGCAAAATTCATACAAAAGTATCAGGTAAGATTAGGTGAAGCGTTAAGAATATTTGAAGGCAATGTTAAAACTTTAAGCTGAAATTGAAATAATTACATTAATTAACTTCAAGTATGGTTAGCAATCACCTCAGAAAAAAAATATGGATGCTCAGGATACCTTCGCATAACCTACTGTAGACTCATCAGTGAGATGCTTTATAATCCTTTGGGGGAAGCATCCACCTCTTGCTATTGTCTATGCACTGACCTAAACTCCTATGGTCCTGTGCTCTCATGTGCATTTTTTAAAGTAGCCCAAATCAGATAATACCAGTAGCTTTTTCAAATAGGCCTTTTGAAGAGTCATACAGTCCCTAAACACTCAATAACTAGTAGCTTAGCAGAGAAAACAAACAGGTCACCACCAAGTATTTAATTTTCATATCTGAATAAGTAACACAAAAAGACCAGCACGAGAACTGGCTGTAGCATCAGAACAGGCTACTGCTTTGGCCAGCAAATGTTTGTGAAAAGCATTCTCAGTTATGCACAAACCCCTTCCGTTGTGTGCATGATGCTGCACTTACACAGGATGCCAACTAGACATATCATCCTTTTACACCTGTAGCCAAGACACAGACATGCATAAATTCAGACTTATTTATCTACAGGGGCAGCTCAAATCCAGCCAAATTTACTGACTAAGGCTTAATGATGGCACTGTTGAATATGCTGAATCTTCTGTTAATTTGGTACTTCTCAAATACAAGCATTCCCAAAATACTACCTCAGGCACAGCATCTTACAAGTGGTCTTCATCATCTTGTCTGATGATCTGATTTCTAAACTCAGTGAAAATCGGAACGTAAGGTGTGTGTCAGGTCCAATCACATCCAAGAAGCAATTATAAATACATGTGGGATTTCCCCATCCTTCATTACCACAGACAATGATGAATCAGCTGTATTCTTTCGGTTTTTTATAGCAGACTTCCATATTTCACCTTTTAAAGAACAATTAATTCAATCTGAATTAATTTCAAACAACGTCTCATTCAAGTCAGACGTGACTCTGTTTACTGCTAGCTTGGCAACTAGCAGGCTGCAACAAGAGAAGGCCCAAATGGGAGAGATGGGATAGACTTGTCTACTAATTACCAGAGAACTTCAGTGAAGTCAGGGACAGCATATTATAATGACGTTAAGTATATGAAGTGAATGCTGAAACTTCATTTTTTTCCCTGATGACCATGTTTCTATGTCTAAGACAGACTGAACACTACGGTGAGGCTATTTTAATAGCTGTTTTCTGAAATAAAAGCACTTGGGAAGGAAAACTAAAGACGCACTCAGTTAATTTGAGTAGTAAGACACACAAACAGCTATTTGGTTCTTTTCCTTAGGACACTACTCAAACCACTTTTACCTCTGGGAAAAACTCTGGTCCTATCTTCCCATGTCTTACCAAACACATATTTCCAAACCAGATCTACCTTATTTTATTGTAACTAATAAAGTCATCGTATTTACACTCAATAAGGTCTTAATGCTGGAAACAAAAAAGTCCTACAGTACCAATGCTTACACATAAGTGAAGAACTTCAAGCGCTGGCACACTCAAGGCCTAAAACTTCAGGTTTAGAAAAAACATGGAGCACTGTTATCCTGTGAACTGCCAACGGTTATCTTAAACTTTGCAAACTAAAATAATCCTTAAAAAAACCACCCAAGCCACTCAGTGTAAAACCAGTAATTTATACACTCATTTGCTGCTATAATGCCATTTTTGATTCAAGGAGATAAACTGTATTAGCACAACTAGCACTTTGGCACCCATTTTGGTGACAGGCCTTCCTTGAAAGGCCACTCTTCCACTTGAAAGGTAGATTTTACATCAGGCACCTTATTTTAAGTAAATATAACATTAAAAATAACAATTTTTTTTCCAGGAAGAGTAACACTTGTTGAAGCACGCTATTATGAAATTACAAGAGTTGTACAGATCACACTGAAAAACTGACTTTTCTCTGAATATTTTCTAAACTTTTTTACTAGGTGATGAAGTGCCATAATTTGCAATGAATGCAAAAGTAAGGACACTGTGAGGTTTGAGGCTATGTTGAGTTTTTATTTACTGCTATATATGTGGAGCCTCTAACAGCCAGAGAAACTAAGTCCACTTATACACATTCTCGTTCTGAACAGTATTTTAGCTCTACAGCTACATCTCGGGATCTATGCCAGAAAAACCTGAAAAGCAATCACAGAACAGCTTCTCAAGGAACCCATCTGCTCTCTTACCTATTGCTGTGGAACTGCTCATTTTAAATAAGTAAAAGGCACGCTTTTACACCTCTAAGCCTACTTAAATGAACAAAACCAAAACATATCTTTCTTGGATATTTCAGTTTATTGAATTCTGATTATACCTGTACAACCTTAATAGAGGGAAGGAGACGGCACAGGTATCACTGAGGTAAGAAGAATACAAACTTTTGTGCTCTTTATCTGACTATGCAAGACCTAAAATATTGATAAAAAGACGACAAACAACACTGACTGCCAAACTTGTTTTTCAGGCTTTTCTTTTATAATTAAACAGTTTACTAAAATGAAAAAAAACTCTGTTAACAATTAAAATTATTTCTTAGCCATTAATATTTAACTTCACTGTTTCTATTTAAGTATTTTCAAACCCCTGGCTTTCAAAGCATGTTAGCTTTGCATCTTCAAATTTTTATTACCTACTACAACTCTTTACTCTCCCTTAAAAATTTTCATGTAAATTAATATGAAAGACAAAGTCAGCCCACACAGTGCGCTCTAGGTCCCTCAACTATTTTACTGAATGGCTGTTAATAGCCTTCAAACTTAATCCAAAAAGATGAAGTTGTAGAAATTTCCTGCAAACAGATATAAATTCATCAGCTACTTTCAATCAATGGATTAGTTCTTTCCTTCTGGGTCTGAACGAGAAGTACTGATTCCAGCAGCAAATCCACCTTCACAGAACTTGAGGTACATTCAGCTAATAATTTGGCTGAAATTTCAGCCAATAATTTGGCTGAAATTATTCCTTTTGAGATTTGGTTCAAATGGCCACCTCTTAGTTTCTGTCACGTAAATCTCCTTACACCCACATCACTGAAGGAAAGTTTAAGAAGACAGGTGTCTCTAAGGACTCATTTTCTGTGCAGCCTAGTTTTAGGGATTTCAGTTCTTCTGAGATAACATTAAATGAAACTTAGCACAAAAGGACGAAAACTGGCAAGTATGCAATGACAAAAGGGACAGTCGGGGGGGAGGCGGGGGAGAAGAGAGGATATGGCCTTTGCCAACTCTGTACCTGAACAACTGTCACATATAAAAAGGGCCCCTGCACACAATGAAGTTTTACAGATGAAACCAGAAGACCATAGAAGAGTGGTTTAGGTTGGAAGGGACGTTAAAAATCATCTAGTTCCAACCGCTCTGCCATGGGCAAGGACACCTCCCACTGGACCAGATTGCTCAAAGCCCCATCGAGCCTGGCCTTCAGGGACGGGGCATCCACAGCTTCCCTGGGCAACCTGGGCCAGTGCCTCACCACCCTCACAGTGAAAAATTTCTTCTTAATATCTGATCTAAATCTATCCTGTTCCAGTTTGAAGCCATTACCCCTTGTCCTATGCCCTTGTAAAAAGTCCCACTCCAGATTTCTTGTAGGCCCCCTTCAGATACTGGAAAGCTGCTATAAGGTCTCTCCAGAGCCTTCTCTTCTCCAGGCTGAACAACCTCAACTCTCTTAGCCCATTTTCATAGCAGAGGTGCTCTAATCCTCTGATCATCTTTGTGGCCCTCCTCTGGACTTGCTCCAACAGGTCCATTGTCCTTTTTATGTTGGGGGCTCCAGAGCAGGAGACAGTATTCCACGTGGGGTCTCACAAGAGCAGAATAGAGGGGCTGAATCACCTCCCTTGACCTGCTGGACACACTTCCTTTGATGCAGCCCAGAATACGGGTGGCCTTCTAGGCTGCAAGTGCACATTGCTGACTCATGTTTAGCTTCTCATCCAGATGGTGAGGGATTAAAAACCTGTAGTCCTACCCATGGGTTGCTTCTGTAGATACCACCTCATACACTTCCATCCACGCATATGTGAGTGTCTGTCTTGTTCCACCTTGCAGAACAAAGCAGCTTTGTAGAACTAGAGGGGATGGTGCTTTACCTTCATACTTCAAGTATTCTCCTGTTGCTGTGTCAGTGACTCTCAAAGGTTCTTCAGCACTCCTCACACTGTACAAACACTAAAAGAGCCACGCCTACACTGACATTTTAATAATTATTGCATTATTAATTAATGCATTAATAATTAATGCATTATTGCATTAATAATAATTAGTGCATTAGCAGCACTAACAAAAAGGGAAGTGGTAATAAAAATGAGTTGCTCTCATTTGAAGCACTGTCACTAGCTCTACTTTGGTAACTGTTCAACTGTTGCAGCAGCAGAGATGCAGCTTGACAAAACCACCAGGAAAACCCAGTTAAGTCACAAAGAAAACAGCGTTGTCAGTCTACACTATCTTAAGTTCCTGTAGTTATCCTTGCCAATATCGTAGCCCAAAAGCAGCAAGAAATCGAAAAATAAAAGTATGTTATAGATTTAGCAAGGCAAATTGTGACTACCAGTTTTACACTGTAAATTTCTCAGATCATGCCAGACCCTTCCTCCAGATTGGTACTGTTCACTATACTGTCTGCAAGGACCTCTGAAGGCTTTCTGTCATGTGAGGAACTCTGTATTTATGTACACTACCCTTTTTTCCTCAGATGAACAATGCAAGTAAATAAAGCCTATTCCAACAAAGTCTTCCAAAATTGGAATGACAGAAGGTTAAAGCCGTTGTTAAAAACACCAGAGAAGATATTCTACTTACGAACATATCATCCTTACCATAAACAGATCAAATTCCTCCTCACGTCGAGCAATCATCTGGTTCAGAGTCTCATCATCAGGAACTTCATCTTCCTCCTGATAACACAGATGAATCAAGGTAGTAGAAAGAAGCTACAAGCAACTTGAAGTAACAAACTCCACGAGGTCAGTGTTGCACTGACCCTCTTTCTGTCACGACACGTGTGAAACACTCAAAATGAAACAAAAACTTTTAAAGTGTTCAGCAATTCAGAAGTAATGCCAAATAGGCATAAACAGAGAGATGACTGGGACCTATTACTATGTTCATAAATTGAGAATGAGGAAATGAGCTAATACGCAACCAGGAAACTTTAGGTTGCGGTTTTCCTGGGTCAGAAGCACAGCTACTGCTTCAGTCAAAATATATGCATTTCCGTTCTGCTGTTCTACAGTAGTCCCTCAGAAATACCATTCTGCATTATGCGATCTTTGCTGTCAAAGCAAGGAGAATGAAAAAGTCCTGGTTAAAGAAAAAAAAATAAACATGTCATTATACTGGAAACAAACCCTGACGAATCCCTCTTTCTCTTGACCATTATCTGCTTACAAACTTAATTGTGAACCTCTGACTTCAGACAAAACAAGTTATTTCACAAACCCAGAAACAGTCCTTGGAAAAACTGTAGTATTCAACTAAAAACGTTAAAGCTGAACAGCTACGACACCCATTTTAACACAAGGAGAGTCCACCATGTTCAGTTTTCCTCCTTGAATTATTCTGAAAGCACATGACATTTCAAATCTGACAACAGGTTAACCAAAACAACAGAACTACAGACTGGTTCCTGCATAAGGCTTACTGAACCTGTGTTACAGTATGCTGCCGACCCAGAATTTTTCATAAAAACTTATATTTTGTACTCAGTGAAATGCAAGTACAGAATGCTGCGTATAGCACCCAAAACCCCTAAGATTCTGTAGCTTTTTTTTCCACAGATAAACAGAAAAGGCCTTTATCTATATCCATACATCTTATTTTCCCTTCACTGGCAAGATTTCTACATCTCAGAAAAAAATACAGTTCTCATTATATGCAATTCCCAACAAACACCTCTGTACCTTAATGTACCTGTAATTTAAATTTTAACATGAAAAAGGCTACTGGGAAAACGACAGAGCTAGCTGTTCACACTTCTAGTCAGTGCTCCTTCAAAGTTCAAGAAAAGGAAGTGACATAGTTACACACAGACAGAGAAAAAAATAGTACAGATCCCTTCTTTTATTATCAATGAAGAATGTGACCCTCAGTAGAGTTTCACATGCTTGCTATCATGTCAAATAGTGCAACTTGTCACCTGAAAAAAATAAGGGATCCCACAGCAAGAACAACAGTGTCCACGTCATCTGGGCTCAGTCTGAATAATCCTGTTGTCAACCAGAGAGACTTGGCAGAAGAAAAAATTATAAACACCACTGCCAACAAAAAATGCCTGCCTGAACACGTAACTTCTAATCACCTGTCATACATTCCTATTATTCTAATGTATCTTTCTAAACACACAGAAATTACCTCTCTGCTTCAGGTAGTACTGCTAAAAGAAAAAAAAGAGCAAAAAGGAGAGGAAAGAAGAAAGAAAAACACAAAGAGTTTTGATGATGAATTTACGAAAACTGCTAAAAAAGTACGAACAGAATATGGTGCTCTACATACAAGTGTGAAAAGCTTTGATAGGCAAGTTCAAAGCATGTTTAGCATGGGAATATTTAACGAGATGGTCACTAAACAATCTCTTTATTAGATGTGCTAGTCCATATTTGCAAGTCAAAGTTGGTTTGATATTAATCATTCTTAACTGAGAGATTTACTTTTTCTTGTCAATCGCTCATTTGATACTCAAATTTTATTTATTTCAGCCTTCAAGCAGTTTTGCATAGTCTCTGTTCACAAAGAAATTTTACTTGAAAGTTTCAGCTTCAGGCCGACTGTTAGGCATCAGACTGCAATACCAATGCTTGCTTTAAAGACTGATGCTGGGTTGTGGCAAGCAAACCTTGGTTAAATCTGTGCTTGCTTCAGGACAGCAGACCAAGTGTATTTAAACAACACACAAGAAGCAGATTGCTCTGAAGTCACCTGTGGAACAAGGCACGTCAAGTAGGCCTGAACTACAGTCCTGACTTTTGAAACATTTTCACATAAGGATTTTCTAGGGCTTTGAAAACATAAAATTATGTCCATTTTAAAACCAAATCCACAAGCTTACTGAAAATTTCTATTGGTTTCAAGTTCGTCTGTCTACTCATACAGATGGTGTTGGCTGCTTGAGAACTACAGTTTCACTTAAAACAAAATTGGTACATATACATCATCCCATTTCTGAGTACACACCCTAAATAAAAGGCAATTACTGATTAAAGTATTTGATACTCTTCATTTCTTCCGAAAAATACGGAAACAACAATAAAAAATTCTGTCTTAATGATGTACTAGCTTTTTCTACATGCACAAGACGACTAAGAGTTTACACAAAAGGTTTAATTATCGAAGAAGTAAACTCCATGGTCTTTGAAACTTTACATCACATAATGAAGGCTGCCTGTGAAACACAGACTGTAGAATCTTTTCTTTCTGTGTGCAGTATATTCAGATGTACAAGGCAGACTCAGAGGCAAAATCAGGTTTCACATCTCTGCATCTTTAACCCATACAGGCTATTTTCAAGGCGGGAAAAAGTCACTGCAGAATGCAATTTTTCTGTGTGGATCTTCAGTGTAATTGATACATTTATACATTCTCTCACAAATGCAGCTTTCAACACTGAACCTTTTTCACACTAAGAGTCTGCAGTGACAGGCAAAAGAAGGGGCTCACCATTCCACAATCACAATTCCAGGGAACACGATGAAAAGAGAGACATAAAGTCAGTGATTCTATAACCTCACTTCCCACTATTATAAGGACAAAATTGACAGCTCTTTTTAAATATATAATTGTTTCTTGAAGAAGTTATAACCAGAAGTCCAGGTCGGACACAGTACCAGAAAGAAAAAAGTTATTTTGCTGGCTTGCCCGAAGCCCAAAGCACATCAAAGCAGATCTTAACTCTTACCGAGGATCCAAAAGTAGCACAGTAAGCAGGGTCTTTCATGATTGAACCTAGGTAGTGCTAGTTGCTCAGCATGTCTGAGAATCAGATTACCTAGTTTAACACATAAACTGAATTTAGGAACTCTTTTATATTCTGTTTGGGGAAAAAAACCCCCTTTGTTTGAATACAATTTTTTTTTGCCATAATTATGAAAGGGCAGAATGGGTTTAAGTTGCAATACCTAATTTTACACTAGGATTTAATCATAACCATTATATCATAATCATTAAATTACAGAATATTACTGTGACCAAAAAGAGAGAGAAAAATGAAGTTGTCTCTTTCACTGGATGGTAAGAATATGATGACATTTCTAATTTCAAAGGAGGTGACAATCTTTGATGAAAAAAAAAAACCCTCAGTACTTCTTGAAGCATCCTCTTACTGATTATTTTTAACTACCTTACCTCATTCTCTTCTTCATGCTCCAATATAGCCTGTAGGAAGGCTCTCCTTTCGTGGCTTGAAGATTTCTGATCAAACATTCCGGCTTGAATAACTTTTTGATCTACGTTCAGCTTATACTTTGCAGCAGCAAGTATCTTCTCTTCCACACTGTTCACAGTGCACAGCCGCAGGACTCGAACCTCATTCTGCTGACCAATTCGATGAGCTCTATCTTGGGCCTGCAAGTCCTATTAGGCAAAGAGCACAGAAAAGTGATTTATATTTCAAGTGTGCCACAGAAATTGTTCTCTGCTTAAAGGACATTATAATGCTGAATTCTTTATGGTATAAAAAGGAAGTACTTGAACAACAGCCCACCACAATTTTCACATGGTTTATTCTTCATTGTTTTCTTTCCCAAAACTTCATCAGACCCAGGTAGGGGGGAAAACCAAAAGGAAAAAATATGGACTCTTGTACAGTCTAAATGCTGTAAGCCAAAAATTTCTTGAAAGCATGTGCAGTGACTGAGAAGGGCTAATGTATTTATTTTCTCCCTTCTGTTCAAAGCTCATGTCCTTCCAATCCACACTGAAGCCTAAAGTAAAGTACCTCTTGACCGCAGGAAAAGAAAGCAACAAATTTACTATGAAAAAACGCATACATAAAATTATCTCCTAAAGTAGGTTAGCCAGTGCTAATTTTTAAATATCTTGACTAAAAATTATTTGATCTGTTGAATCAGCTTTTAACTTGGAATATTTGTGCTAAAACAGCTTAAATATGATCTTTCTGACTGAAAGTTCATATATATATATATATATATAAAAGACTGTGAATAAATGTAACTATTTTTTAGTCAGGTGACTGCACTTAGAAATGGTGGAAGTAAGAAGTACACTGCAGGTCATAGGTAAAGAATTTCTTTTTTTTCTGCTTCAGCATAGTCAGATAATGAATGCTGCCACAGTTTTGTGCTACCTCACAACACAAACTTTTTAACATAGAGAAAAAAAAAGGCAACGAGTTTGCCTATTTCAGTCCAGCAGCTTGCTTTTGCTACTGTTGTTGGCTCTTCCCTTCCCAAGCACTACATACAGTGCAACTGCTGCAACCTTAAGGTGTATTTGAAGTTTGCAACAACAGTGAAGCTGAAGCTACAATACGAATTTTTTTATATAATCATTCTCAAAAGCACGGGAAAATGGTGAAAGGAGGAAACAGAACTTTTTGTTTCTGGAAACAGGCCATTTAAGTGCTAATTTCACAAAGACAAGCAGTGCTTTTGCACAGCCTTTATTAAAACATTGCAACCTACCTACTTAAGATTCAAAGCAAGGAGTTACTTATTAATGTCCTAAGGGTTAAAGAATGAGTGCAGTTATACAAATGAAGCAGGTCTGTAAGGCTCCTAGCTCTGCGGATACCCTGAGACTCACATAAAACACATACACAGAAGCAGAATTACTTCACTGATTCAAACCAAAACACTTCCTGATTGTAGTAGTTTGCCTTATTAATTCATCTCAAAGCAGCATTTTATGACTTACCTGAATCTATTCCTTTCACTCCAGGCTACAGCCCCAATTTAAAGAAGCAATACAAAAAAGCGCAATGATTTCTTTGCACATTTCATGAAGGTAAGTAAATAAAAATAACCTGGTGAGGATTCCAGTCACTATCAAAGATTATAACAGTGTCAGCAGCCTGGAGATTTAAGCCCAGACCTCCAGCCCTTGTACTCAGCAAGAAGATAAAGTATTGCGACCCAGGTTCATTGAACTTCTTCAACAGAGCAGCTCGATCCTCTGATTTTGTTGTGCCTGAAAAAAAAAAAAAATCCACCCTATAAGAAAAATGTGAACTGAAATAATACAGATACAGTATCAGTTGCTAAAAGTACATATGGAAGGGAAATTCTAGCTTCCTTGCTCTTTGCCATCTCTGCCACATTTTCCGTAATACAGAATAAACACTGTCCATGAAAGTTTTGGTCAATTGCCTATCACATCCAAGAGCCGGACTTCTAAATACCTTTTAATTATTTCTTTTGACATTTCAAGAGTGGACTTTTGAATACTGGCTAACTTTGTTAAACATTTTTATGACACATACAAATACCAACTGGAGTTACTACACACAAAGAGATGAGAGTTCCAGTTTTGATTAGTTCCTTCTGGCCACAACAGCATCTAACTATTTTTAAAAGTGACTTACATATTTATCAAAATGTCAGTGTTGGCCTTCACAGACATAATTAATACGAAAGGATTGAAAATTCTTAAAATGTACTATCTTGAGCATGATGGTGTACAATGACTGAAGGAGAGCAGGCAAGGAATTCAAAAACATAGACAAAGTAAAAACCCAGTCCTGCACACTCAGGTGACTGGATGAATTTCAAATACTTCAACAACAGTCTACATGGATCACCTTAGGCTGGGTCCACTGTTTGCCCTTCCTTTTTTACACTTCTGTCTGTAACTGATAGCCAAAGAAAGTCTGCTATTATTCAGGTATTGATATACATACAGAAGATGAAATTTTTCCGTTACTGGGATGGCAGCTGGCTGCCAGATACCCACCTTCCCCACCTCTCTCTCACTCCACCTCTTTAACAGGACAGGGGGAGAAAATAAGCTAGAGAAACTCCTAGGCTGAGGCTGAGATAAAGGCAGTTCAGTAAGAAAATCAAGAGCTGCGCATGCAAGCAAAGCAAAAAGAGGAATTTATGTACTACTTCCCATCAGCAGGCAGGCGTCCAGCCACTTCCTGGAAAGAAGACTCAGCACCTGTAATGATTGCTGTAACAAGGCATGTCCCTGCAACCTCTTCCTTCCTCTCAGCTTTTATTGCTGAGCACATCCCTTCGGTCAGTTTGAGCCAGCTGTCCCGGCCAGGTCCTGCCTCACCCCTAGCCTACTGGCCTTGGGGGTGTAGGGGTGGTTTGGAGAGAAAGCCTTGACACTGTACAAACACTGCTCAACAACAGCCGAAACACTGGAGCGCTATCATTGGTGTGTTATCAGCCCTGCCTGGCCACAAATGCAAAACACAGCGCAATAGGGGCTGCTGGGAGAAAAGTTAACTTCATCCCGGCCAGACCCAGTACAATCACACAGCCGAACTGCTGACCACAGAAACCCATTCCCTTGAGAACCACATGACTTGGGTAGAAAACATTCTTGGTGAGAAGACAGCTGGATAGAATCTACCTATTTACTACATTCCAGCATGGAAGGCATCTGTCATCACAAAACCAGAGAAGAATCAAAAAGGGTTCACCTCGCTCATCACCTTCAAAACCTTAAAGAAAACAAGCAGCTGTATTTATCCCACTGTGTATTGCTATAGACATTCTATCATGAAAAAGAATTAATATAAAAATACATGGTGTAAGGTAATTGAAAACATTTTAAATGCAATATAATTCATCTTGCTTGAATGGAAGCTTTAAGTAAACTGCAGGCCACAGATGCAAGGCGGGTTTTGTTAGCATGGTACTATGTTTTTAGCTAGTTTTAACCAAGTCATCCTTTGGCACAGTGAAGACAGCGCATTTGTGCCTCAGCTTCATTACCCCATTTTACATTTGAAGATAACAGCATTTCAAGTTTATGTTCATTAATATTTGTAAAGGATAAGAATACTTTAAAAGCATTACTTTTTCTTCCAAATAAAGCATGAAGCAAAGAGTCAACTTCAAATGCTGGGGAAAGAATATACAAAAGTACCTTAAACTCTCACTTCATTCATGCTGTTCTTTATATTTTTCTTACATCATTCCTTTTCTATTAAAAAGGTATTCTGATAAACGCTGATGGCCCTGTGTAATACTATGTGTGCGATAAACACATCAAGTAAAAACCATCAACATTTAAGAGAGTCAGTATAAGGCAGAGATCATTTACATGCAAGGCCAAAATGGAAGCTTCTTTCAAATGGGTTTAAGTCTGAGATGGCATATATTATTTTAGTTATTTCCCTTTCAATATCACTCCACTATGGTCCTAAACCACAATTTCATTCAAAGGTAGTAAAACATATCTACACGTAAAGTAATTGAGGCTACTGATCTTGCTGCGAAATTTAGAAAGAAAACTACAAGTACTAGTTTATCTGTCACTAAAATTCAGCTATCCTGTGGAAAACAGCAGTTGAACTTTAAACGGGTACAAATTAATTAATTACACTGGCATTATCATCTCTGATCATGAGAATACTTTCAGGCAACTTACATAATGACAATTGAGAGATACAGAGAATTACTTAAGATCAACTCTACCAAGAGAGACAAAAATACATCTTGTTCAATAGCTTGTCTGTAAGAATAGGGAAAAATCTACTAAGTTGCAACTTATGGGTCTACTGCCATGATTTCATGATAAGCACCCTTGCAGTCTCTTCCTTCATGGATCTGTCAAATCATTTTTTGAACCTGGTATTGGTGTGCTAGGAAGACACTACGGAGACACTATGAAGAGAACCCAGGCTTCCCATGCCCAAACTAATGAAGCATACTACCTCCTAACTTATTACTTATTCTTTTTTTTTTCATTTAGCTTACCATCGAGACGCAGATAAAGGAAATTTCTAAAGGCAAAGTAGTCTTCCATAATGGTCATGAGTGATGTCATTTGACAGAAAAGAAGCACACGATGGTTAGTAGCTCGTAACTTTGGTAGAATACGATCGAGTAGCTCAAACTTCCCTGAGGCCCGATAAAGTTCGGCTCTGTTAAAGAGAAAAAGCACAGTAAATGCCAGAATGAGCCCTCATTTAGGAAAGTTTTTAGTCATTATCATGTCAGAGTATAACAGAGATATTAATTTACTTCAAGACTAATAGCACTTTTCTCTCTTTAAAATTATTTATGTTCGTTAAAATAAAAAAATAAACACCCATGTGAATTCCTGTTTGGAAAGGATTTTTTTTTCAATTACAAAAACTGTATGGAGTTTCAACCACACAGAATACCTGCCGTTATGAAACTTAATACTGTTTCATTATTTATCAAAACAGACATTATTTCTCACCTAGATAAGCATTTTATCGGTTAAGACATTCACCTGCTAGTTTTGCTTTCAACTGGCATTTACTGCAGCTGTAAGTTGTATTCTCAGGCAGAGGTTCGAAATAATTCCCTTTCCACTCAACTACTATGCACATGAAAGTGAAATATTCCAAACTGTACTAATATACAGAGATAATGGGTGGAGTTTGACAGAGGATATACTCTTTAGCCATATAACCTTAGTAGCCCTGAGCAACATTTAGTTGCTTTGATCAGCTGCTCTTCTGTCTTCTACACTATGAATTGCGAAACAGACTCTTAGCACTGAAATTCAAGTCATAACTGAGAAACTGAATAGAAGTAAACAGGATGTCTTAACCAGCGTCACAGTGATATGCTTACAAAAATTAATTTTACATCGCTTTTTTCTAACCTTCAGCCTGTACTCCTAAAATACAGTTTATCATTAGCCACAGCATACTTAAGTCTGCAAGATACAGGGCCTTCTGATACACATACATACGTAATCAGCAAAAACCTAAACTGTTTAGGCGACAAGTAGTCTGGTATAGTAGTTAAGGAGACAAATAGTCTGGTATACTAGTTAAGGGGGAAAAAAAAGAAATGTCATTAACACCTGAACAGGAAGGGGGTCAGGTAGAAGATACACACCTTTCCTTTTAGAAAGCATCCATTTCTAGACAGTTTGACAAAGAAGTGCCAAGAACAAAATTTAAATCTATTTCATTTCAAAGAATTGAAGAAATGCTACTTTAATTTGGAATAAAGATGGTAAAGATGGAAAAGCAGAAGCGAAAAGTAACAAGAAAGAGAAGAAAATCTCAATTGACTCTGAAGAGTCATTCCAGTCAATTTCAGATACAATATAAGCTATTTCAAAATAAGGGGAAAGGAAGACATCAGTTTATACTCTTCTCTGTGTGTCCTCCTGAAAGCGATGGGGGATCATAAAGAGCTTATATATCTCCTATAGTACCATTATCTTTCATTTTAGATACATGCCCTGTGCCGCCTCTGCCTTTCTACAAACTGCTCAAGTTTGTTAGCATGTACCTTCTAGAAAAAAAAAAGTGATACATTAGTTCCAATACAACATTATGAACAGGAGGAAAAACTGAAAGAGTTACCCGTTGATGACACCATTTGAGTAGCCTAAATGTTCAGCGAAGGACTCCTGCAGAGTTATAAACAATAAACAGATTATTACAAACTACACTGTAACCCAAAACTATGCATTCTTCTATCAATTAAATTAAATATATGAAGGTTGGGGTTTTGAGTTCATACTCTTGGAATCCACCTTGTAGCAACAGTGCTCTGCTTAATGTTCTCCTATAACATTATTTTTTGAAATTCATGGTTTGCAGAAATAAATTCTGTGGCCATACATTTTACCAGATTACAAATACAGTAGAACCTAAGTGATTTATACTAATTACTGGAAGATCCACTGGCAAATTACTGAATTAATTAGCATACAGGACAACAAAGACTGAAGACTACAGTGACAATACATCACAGTAGGTACTTAATTATTCATTCATAAATGTAACTACATTCCACGCATTTGCGACATTTTCTATCTTTCCAGACATATCATTATACTTACGTATTGTCAGTGCTAATGAGAGATGCTGTATAGACAGTACATTTTTGTTGAAAAAACATGGTGGATAGAATAGGGCAATTTTTGCGGATATTGTAAAACATTAGCAGCCTGCTAGTTATAAAGATCCTACACATGGCATTTTGAACTAGTGTCTCTACATCATAAATTAGGTCTAAGTAGGGATTAAGTTGCTCTGCAACATCTTAAAGAAAAAACAAAACACTTCATTTTTTAAAGACAGCGTCTCCACAGGATTAAATGCTTTAAAACTAGATTTCAGATTACCAATAAAAAGCTTGCAGCTGGTCAATTTGTTTAGCTTAAATAAGTAAGTTTTAATTAGAATAAATTACTCAGGGTTATAATACAGTGTGATTTATGCTGTTTGCCTAGCTTTTACTTGGCATGAGTAGCTAGATTTGCTGAAGCCTTTAGGCCACAATGGAGTTTATTTTCTTAGCAATTTTCCTAGCAGCCGGTACAGTGCTGTGTTTAGTCTTTTAGTATGAGGAAAATATCAGTAACACACTGAGGTTGTGGCAGTGTTTTCCCCAAGTCTTGGACTTTTCAGTTCCCCGTGTTCTGCCAGTGAGCACAGGTGCACAAGAAGTGTAAATCAGAAGATAAGGAGCCTACAACCCCCAGCAGAGACTGCAAATCAACAAGATAAGAGCCATCAACAGGTTGCCTGCCTGGACACAGAGAAAGAATACAATAAAGTGTGAGAAGACACCAGACCTAAAATCACCACTGGACTAAAAGATGCGTGAAGAGCGCATGATGAGCACGTGAGGGGCAGGTATATAGATTGCAAGGGTATAATTGCCCAGGGTTTTCTTTGTTCGAGGTCCCTCCTCGGAGGTAACCAGTCCAGGCTGACCCTGCTGCTGTACTTTTCAATTAAATTATTTATTTTTATAAAATCCGACACCTGAGACTTTGCTTTGGGAAACCTAGGGTCAAGTCTGCAGATGGAGGAACCATGTGCCCAAGAGCAAGTGTGTGTGTGTTTGTGTGTGGGCACGCACGCCATCTGAATAAAACCAACTCTCAGAATCAAACCTGTCAGTCTTACCTCAATGTGTTGAAACATGTATGGGTGATTGCATATCTTTCTCAATTGCATGATAGTGTTCATAAGAGTTTTTGCCCCGCCTTTTCCCTATGGGTACAAACAATGAAAATCAAATGATTATTCTAATTTAATCTTATTAATAAAGCTTCTGAAAGATATTTTTAAGTGCAGGCATAAAAATACTTCTACCCCAAGCTTGAACACTGCATGGCTAATTAAAACAAAAAACAAACAAACAAAAAAAGAGCAGCAAAAATCCAGAAGCTACTGTGCAGTTGTTTTGCTGTATGAATTCATCCATCATAAGGATGCTAATGAAAAAAGAAAGACCTGGAAGTAATCCATGATGTGTAAGGTACATTATTGGATTAAACTCAGCCAAGGAAAATGCTGGTTTTTTTTCAAACACTGCCTGTTTGCAGAAATGCATTGTAGCTACAAGCAATATCTTTTCCTTGTGAACAGAGAGCATGAGCTGCAGACTTGTAAAACAAAAGTACATCTGATAAGAGATTTCTTTTCTCGTAACAGATACCTGCAGAAAGAGCCAACATAGTAATTTTATAAAAAAAAAATCATATTGTTAACATGCTTAATCATAATACATTGTTTCCTACATGTTTTAGTATTTTATTTGTACCTTCTTGTCTTTTTCAGAACCATCTGTGAGAAGGATTCCCTTGGCTTGCATGTGACGGTACAGGATCTTCTGAAGGGCTGACATATCACATTTGATCACATACTCCACCTAGTTAAAAAAAAAAAAAACCATAAACACACACACATAATAATATTAGTAGGATCTAACTGCACGTTTTTGCCATCCTAAAACACAAACCAAAAATCTACCAATCTTTTTTCCTTACCCTAATACCACATATGATTTCAGTAAGCAGCAATCCAACTGCAAGCACAGCAATAATATCTCAAAAGATTATTTGTGAGAGTCACAACTACTATGAGACAGTTGGATCCTAAGACGGTTAACTGCAGAATTGCCAAGCATATTTTTTTCTCATTCTCTAATTGTAACAATTTTTAATTTTTTTTTTTTTTAAAGATTTAAAGATTTTAAAGATTTGTAAGACCAAGTGAAACTGATAAACAGTTTTCAGTCAGTCCTCATGGTTGGACTAATTGCTTTTTTTGTAAACAAGAAAATGGAAACAAAAAGAAATATGGTCCTCTGTGTATCACTGTGCAACTTCTAAATCACTCTCCCCCAATGCCTATTAATGGATTTATCAAATGCAGTGGCTCTAGCTGGCAAATTTGAATAGAAATGAAGAATTCAGTAGTATTTTTAAACATAGGTATGTTTCATTCTCAAATGAATGCTCCTGAGGATACTGAGAATCTGACATCTGAACGAACAGAAAGTCACAACAGTAACAGCATTCACAACCAAAGACAAAAAAGAAATTTAAAAAAGCCTTTCTTCTGCGCACTGTCACTAAGCATTTGTATAGAGTTCTTTGTTCATTCAGTCAGTGTTAGTCAGCTAATAACACAATTTACAAAAATTTTATTTTGGTATGGTTTTAACCCAGATGACCTTAGCAACAAATTTTTCTCAAGTGCACCTTCGAATTTACTTTCTAATTCAGTTGCTGTTGTTATTCTGGGAAGGGTGAATGAGAAAAGTGATGCAGGATTGCAGAGAAGGACAGGGTGAGGCAAGGTAAGTTAACCCAGAGATAACAACAATGATCTTTCAAATCAGAAGGTTCTGAATGTTCTGAATTAAAAAAACATGCAATTTCAACAAGGCACTTGACACAACTCCTGAAACATTAGTGCAGGACCAAACTCTGCCTGCTTTATGAAGTCCAGTAGTCCTTTAGGAATTTCAGTGAACTAGCTAAGGGAGCTGAAGTTCTAACCAGCACAGGGATGATGGGACAGGACAGAATCTAATCCTCAGTGTATGGCTCACTCACTCACAACTTGAAACCAGACATTATGGAAATAAGTTGCATGTCTTATATGGATGACTACAAACAGAATTAAAGAAATCCTGAGAATGCAGGAACTTCAGGTACTTGGGGTTCCTCAATGGCCAGCTTTCTTTGCAGAGTTATACATAAATGAACCACAACAATAATAGCTGCTAAAGAAGTCCTTTTCTGTAAAATAAATCTGAAAAATTAACATTACATAATGTTTAAAAAAAGTATTAAACCCTTTCCCCAACTCCTCTCATTGCAAACCTTTTCTGGCAGTTGAGACTCAACCTCTTTCTTCAATCTTCTCAGCAAGAAGGGTCGGAGCACTTTATGGAGACGACGGATGATCAGAATAGTTTCTTCCTCATTTAAGTCAACCTACAGAAGTTTATAAAAGTCACGACAAGGCAACTCAGTATACTAGGTGATGTCTTCTCTCACATGAAAGGTTAGTATGTGCAATAATTACTTGCATGTTACAATCAAACTGACGGTCAAAAAAGACACTGATACTAAAACTTTCTGGCATTATAAGAAAGGTGGCTTTTACTTATGTTAATTTCCTAATACCAGGGAGAGTTCAAAAACTAATCCATCTGTATAAGCTCCTGTTTTCAAACTGGTTTGTTTCTGATGCTTTAAAAAAAAACAACTGCCACAGTACCCTTTCTCCAGTCATGGCAAATGGAGCGTTGAACCACTGTTCAAAGGTGCTACAGCTCTTGAAAATGGTTGGGAGGAGGAAATTGAGAAGAGCCCAAAGTTCAGGCAATTTGTTCTGCAACGGAGTCCCAGTCAGCAGTATTCGCCTGGGAGCCACATAGTGAGTATTCAAGACCTGAGTCAGCTTGCAGTGATGATTTTTCATTCGATGGCCTTCATCCACTATCATGTATTTCCATCGAATCTGCAAGAAAAAGAAGAAAAGTTGGCAAAGTTAGAGCAGGTCAGACTTAGTCAAACTCCTCCCAACAGGTGTAGAACAAAAAATAATTCAAGCCTGACACATCAGTTATTCTCATTTCTGAGAAAAGACTAATCAAGCATTATCTAAGTACTAGTGCCTTTGAAAGCAGCAAAAATAGAAACAAACACTACGTATGCTGAATCTGACGCTGAATTCTGACTTGAATTGCAACAGCAAACAGCAGATTCCTCCCATTTCTGGGAAAAAGATTAGGGTGACTGGCTTTTCAAGGCCAGAATATGGTTCACAGGGAAAGAAAGAGACCACATAAACTCCATATAAACCTGTCTGCAACAAGAACCTTCAGGAGACAAAAGCGATTTCAGACAAAATAACTATGCTCACAAACAACAGCAACCCTGAATTTTGTAGTGTTTCAGCTAACCTTGTGTTTTCATTCAAGAAAGAAGCAGTGTAATTATGATCATCCCATCTCAGTTTCTGTTTCTTAGTATGAAAGCTTAATTGCAGTCACAGCAGATGTTGAAAGTTGCTCAAGCCCTCTGTTACCACCTGTACTACAACATGGGCAGTCCACACAAGTGCCACACTGACCGTATGACTAGGAAGGCCTCGGTTTGTAGTTTCACAGGTGCTAACTAATTCCATTTTGCAGGACAGGTTGAACAGCATAGTGCTGTCCTTCCTATCTTTTAGCAAGGGTGGGCAAAAACTAGAGGGAAAGGAAAACTCCACAGTCCCAAGCTGTTCTCAAGTAAGGGGCAGTAGGAGCACATGGTTTCTCCATATTGCTAAACACCTCCTTAGTCTGTTTTGTCTCTACATGAAATATTCTTAAAGTACAGTAGTTGCCAAATTAATTCATTACCTTTGAGGCACACCTGTTGACAGTGAGCCTTTGAGCACTGAGACATGTATAATAAAGAGTCTGGATACCAAATTCATATTACACAAAACTATTCAGTCATTTGTGGAAAAATGACCACATAGCTGAAAAGGCTCTAATAAGAGTGTGCTTCAGGTCAGGAACACGGGATAAAAACCTAAAGCCATGAGTGCAGATCAGGTTAAATGATATTAAGCAGAGGGGAGAAAAGTCCTATTTTTCCAAGGGCAGGCAGGTGTACAGTACTGACGGAATCACACAACGAAATTAGTCTCCTGGCCACATTCAGGAAAATGCTGGTGTTTACAGGGAGAAGAGCTATGACTGAGAAGTCCAATCAAAACAGAGGAACAGAAAAATAAATGAAAGCTTTAACTTTTATTGAAGGAGAGAAAAACATCTCAGGACTTCCCTGTAAAACAAAAATGTGTTTAGTGCCACGCACCATTTGAAGGTGTCTTAAAGGTCTAGCTGTTTAGAGATGACAGTCATATTACCTTAGCAAGGATATGCTTGTCCTTTATTATATACTCATAAGTAGTTAAAAGAACATTAAATTTTCCACTTCGAAGCTGAGGAACGAGTGAGCGGCGCATTGCAGGTGTACCCTAAAAGAGAGAGAGAAGTAAGTAGTTACTCTTCCTTCTGAAGAAGAAAATATATCATTTTTATGAATTAGCAGGCATAGTCCAACAGTACTGTAAACAATATTATCAACGCCTTCCAGACTTCTTCAAAGCACTTTCCCTAAACTGCTGCTTGACTGTAAAGCTCTGTTTATGGGGCACAGGAAAGATGTAGCTAGTGGTCTAGTTTCTTTAAAAATTGCTTGGCCATACCATTACTACAGTAGCCAAACAGCAAAGTATTCAGCTATGCATAGAATGTGAAGTAGTTATCAGTTTTCTTACTCTCATCAGAAGCCTTGCCATGTGATAATTAACAATTTTATTCTGCATTTCACTATGTGAAAGTAATTACACTTTATTACAGTCTTCTCAGTATAATTAACTCTCACTACTTAGTACACATGACAAAACTTCATGAGCAAACAGTTTAGAAATGCATGCAGAGGCAAAGGAAAAACTGGGTCTATTCTAATTCTTTCAATTCTATAATCATACAAAAAGCAGATCAAACCTTGTAAGATATCTTCACCACAGAAGGAGCCCATTTGTCAAACTCGTATGTCCAATTGGATAAAGTCCTATCAAGATTACAAAGAAAAAGTAATATATTTCATCATTTTCAGGTCAAACTTCATGAATGTTTCCAAGTGAGTGCCAACTTCTCAACACATTTAATGTAATCAACCTGCATAATTAACAGTATATTTTTTAAAATGTCCTTAAAATACTGTAATCAAATACAAGTATCTTTGAGATGGGAGTAAACAGAAAAAATTGTGAAACCCTATCTCAGCTCATATTCAGGGGCCTCTGAAACCAGTTCAGAGTAGTCTTTAACACACATCTCTCTATTTTGTATCATATTAAGGATTCAAAAGATAAACCTGAACAAAAAATAGATTTCTAAGTTCCTTTATACTACTTACCACCCAAAAACCAACATTACAACTTTTGAAATATAGCCTCATGAAGTTGATAACAGAATTCATCTGTGTTCTACTCAAGTAGAACTACTCATAGTTGCACCCAATGCCACTATGCAGGTCCGGTTTTGTACTGTGTTTCTGCTGTTTGATCACAACAAATAGCTTTTTAATGCTATGCTTGCTTCTCTTTTTTTTTTTTTTTCTCCTTACGGGACCTGTGATGGCAGCAGTACTAGTTATTAAGAAAAGGTAAGGAAAGGCAGCTTTTAAAATGTATACAAGAAAAGAATTTCTTTCAGAAACGTAAAAAAAATCACTACAGAGTACTTAAAAGAAATCTGGCTTTTTTTACTGTGTCTGTGTGAAATCTGACATTAATAACACTCCCCCTTTAATTCTGTTTTACTTTATAGGCTTTCTCCCAGCCTTTTCATCTTACACTAGAGCTCATCATTTGTATTCATACAATTAGTCAATCAGTACTGCAACACAGCCAGAAGACAGGATACCTCAAAAGAAATGGCCACAAATAAAATTTATCCCAATCCTACAACACATTTGCATGGTCAGCACAATTGGTGGACAAATTATCTAATGAAAAGGCCAGGGAACTTCCGCTCATCAATCAAGCCATACACAAAAATAAGAAAATAACCCCTCAATATCCTACATCAGTTCACAATGTCTGGCAGTTTTTATTTAAAACACAGCACTGTGCGTTTCTGAAACTGAAACCCACACTTTACCTTTGGAGAAAGGAAAATGCATTAAAAGAAATACATAAAACAAGCACCTTGGCAAGTTAAGGAAAAACAAAAGGGATAGCGTAACAAACAATCACAATCTGGACACCTGATTGAAGTGTGAATATCACTCTTCCAAGGCTGCATCCAGAATTACCTACAGGATCATCCAACCTCATCAAAGCATGATTACTTGGCATCACATGGGGCACCAGTTATTTAAGAATTAAGCAACAGACTTTTAGTATCACAGTTAAAAGCTAAATGAGGAACTGCAGGCATGCAATATGAAAGAAATACCATCCCCCTCTTGTGGCCTAAGAGTGAATTACAGTAAAGACACAGTTTGTGGAAAGAGTGGACAGGGAAACTAACGGAACCAAGTGCTTCATCAGCTTCCTGGTCACCCTTCCAATGCCAGACAACTCCCTGGGAAGAAATGATCGACAAAAATACTGAATACATGCTCAGTATAACCACGCTGTTCACCTGATCCTGTCATTACATCAAAAACAAGAGTGTGTTCTAAATAAACCCATCTGCAATGCTTAGAATGACGACAGCAGAAAGAGATCCTTTACTTACGAAAGGGGAACAATGATGAGATAGGGGCCATTGAGTCTTTTGTGCTCCATCAGGTACGTGATGAGTGCAATGGTCTGTATTGTCTTTCCTAGTCCCATTTCATCAGCTAAAATTCCATTCAGATTGTTATTATAGAGTGAAACCATCCATTCCAGGCCCTGGAGCTGAAATGAAGAATAATAGTTTCAGTTATTTAAAACCCACACAAATAATTGGTACCAGTACTACAGAGCCAAGGGTCTGATGTCCCTGCCTACTTAAACGTGAGATTTCTTTTAATAATACCATAGGCACATGGATCTCTGGCTATCTTAACACTTTCTCCCCCCCGACACCAAAAAAAAAAAATCAAACGAAGATAAATTTCTGGTAAGATCTACATGGAAATCATCACTCCTCTTTAGTTGAGACCATAGTAAAAAGCCAGATATGACACATGGACCTTTTTTTTGGACAGCACACAAAGCAACACAGGCACTCCGATGTAAGGTTGATAAATACTTAACATTAGAAGAGTTTGTTCTTCAATTTCACTACTGTCAAACATTAAACTTTCTGTGTATATTTCATGTCATTTGCCTGTATCAATTAAGATCTTTCAAAACCAAACCCATCAAGTCTACACAAAACATGTAAGCCTTCCAACTGCACCACGGGTACGCTAAAGCTCTTGCAGCACATGTTTATTTAGTGTCTGCTGTCCATACTTCCATGTCAGAGCAGGCCGCCTTTGTGCAATTATGCCTTGTGTATAAAATCCAAGAGCTGTAAGGAAGCCAAAATACCGTAGCTAAGAAACATCTATACAGAGTTTTACACTCCAAGGAGTACTGCTAGAAAGCACTGACTCCAGATTATTCCCTTGTCACACAGACTTCCACATATGTGCGTATCACATTACTCACGCAAGTGCAATGTAAGTTTTTGCCTCTAACATCCAGACTTCTGGTGTGTTTCATGCATGGAGAGAGAAGTAAATTAAGAGGCCTGAGAAAGTTCAGAGAGAAAATACTACATACTTGCAGTAACCTTCTGTTGTCCCTGTGAGAGAGTATCCAAAATAATGTTGCCAATTTACTGACTTTACATACATGCTGACTGATTTATGTTTAGGTATTAAAAGGCCACAAATTTGTTCTGCAACTGCATGTCCCACTTAAAAAGTAGCTTTAGAATCGAGACACTTTCTCCACTGACATATACTGATATAAAGGAAGAGCTAATCTGACCACACTTGACAGTGAGAAACATGAAAAGCAGAAAAACAGTTGAGAAGGATGTAAAATGTGAAATCTAGAGAACAGGGAAATACAGGGAGTGAAGGCGTGAGTCACAGAACAGTCTCCTTCAGAACATTCTTGCTCAAACCAAAGCAAAGCCTCAACAGTCCTGACATAAAAGCTCCTTACGCAAGTGTGCCTCTTACCTCTGATACAATTACTATACAGAACAGACACCATAAAGAAAAACTCTACTTATTCAATTCCTAAATATCATACTCTGCAGCTGAAGGACCTGCTCCAACTGGTAATCTAATCCCCAAGTGTCTGTGTAACTCCACAGACAATTATTTTGCTTTGGGGACACAGGAAAACTGCGCTGCAAAACAGAGATCTGCGTAATTTAAGAATATTTCTATGTTCTGTAAGTATTTACAATTCAGGAAGTAAAGGAATTACCACAATCTTTACTTCCCATCCATGAGTACTTTAAGCCAATATGGCCATCAAATCAGTACTGTTATACACTATTCACTTAGTACATCAGGTAAACCTTCCCAGACAACGAATCAGGACTATGCCATGAAGAAGGCTGCTGACTGTATCTGTTGGCTCCGTTTCATTAGGTGCACAAGCTGGACAACATATTCACAACAACGCAGCAAAAATAAAGAGGGTGTCATAGATGAGAAAGTAGCATATTTCTCTATATGGTTGGATTTTATCGTGTCTCAGTCACAGGGCTCCTCAATGGTGCCAGAAAAGTTATTTAACCGATCACATTAAAAATCAGCCCCTGCATGACACATTTTTCTTTTTATTCAGGGCTCACATTGAGCACCTTGAAGTGCTAATGATTCACAAGGGAATTCAAATTCAGATGGAGTTTTGCTGTGAACAAGCAGAATCATGGAACAGTTTGGAACAGACTTCAGGCAGTCTGTAGGCCAATCCCTTGCCCAAAGCAGGTCCAGCCTTTGGGCCAGGTTGCTCAAGGCTCTACATGGTGAGTGACTGAAAACTTCCTAGGTAAAACCTCTCTGAGCCCCTGCTCCACAGCGCTGCTGTGCTCTTCTGTACATCCAGTCTGAACCCTTCTGTTCATTGCCTCTCGTCTTCCCACCATATCCAACAGAGAGGAGCCCAATACAAAAACACTGAAATGCTTTAAGAGAAATCAGCTTATCTCTTGAATTTTACATGATTTAAACAAGCCACTGCAATAGATAACAGTACTGAGAAGCACAGGAAGCAGGGGCTGAAACCATAAGGCTTTGCACAATTAGGAAACAGTCTTCCTCTTAGTGCCCTGCAAGCAGAAATAGATATATATCTTTATCACATCTTGGTGAGTAAGTATTATATTCTTTCTTTTATATGAATGTAGAAATAAAGTTCTGACTGCAGAAAAGACACAGGTTCTTGGAGTTCCTAGAAAGCTGAACAATAGTGGAAGTTCAGAAAACATGTACCAGTGACATTTTCAATCACACGTGAATCTAGCCTATGTCAGAATACAGAAGTTCCTAGATACTAAGTCCACCGAATGTCTGTAAAGAATATGAGACATCAACCTCCACAGTAAAATATTTTTATTTTCAAACTTTATCTATCACTGCAGTGAAATATTAGTATCTTAATTAAAAAATAAAATCCTAAACTTTTTAATATTAGAAGAATAAAGATACTGTTAACCCACCACAAATGAAAACAATAAGCAGAATTGAAATTCCAGGTCAATGAGATAGCAAAATCAAAATATTATTGGTCTGTAATGAAAAAAACCTTACAGGTGTATGCAGAAAGCTGGTGTTATTATTCAAGCAGTATGTATGAAACATTATCTGTGATAGGTAACTCTCATTGCTTTGTCCATATAATTCCCAAACTCTAACCTACTAGGCAGCTTGTATTTCTCAACAAATTTTCAGTTTGCCGCTTGAAATATCATATTAAAATGTCGAGCATAATTCTGTGTTAAATATTTTAATGTTTTAATGATTTCTCACCTGATAATGTTTTAGTGTGCCATTAATAAGAAGAGAAGACTGCTTTTCCACCCTTTCTGTGATTGCGTGAGCAACAGTGTAGTAGGACTGAGACCCTCTAGCACTATACTGCATGCTATATTCATCATCCACATCTTGTTTGGCTGTCCTAGAAAGCAAGAAAATAATTAAAGTGAATTCCCATAAACAAGTTTTTTTGACCACAGCCCACATATGTATGTCTCAGGAAACAGTGCAAATCCTCAACTGCAGCAAGCACACCAAAGGGTGGCAAGCTACTTCGTAAACACTACACAATTAATACTAAATGATCATGTTCCTTCTCCTACAGATGTTCATGACAGAGGAACTACCACAACTCACTGCAGTCTAGAGGAAGCTACTCTTGGGAAACACCACTGTAAGAAATCACAATTCCTAACAAAAACCAGCACCTAAAGAACACTCACTCAATGATTTGCTTTGCATCTTTCTCAGAAACTTCCTCACTGTTAGGATCCAGGAGTATCTTCTCATCCGCTTCTAACCTGCTCGATTCTTCTTCATCATCCTACAGAATACAGAAAAAGAACATGGGTGCTGGGAAGTGCAACTTCTTCGTAAGCTATACTTTCAACTGGTACTCACATACTGGTAACTTTCATTGATCAGTGCTTTAGGAGAGAAACTTGGATCACAAAGTTCAATTTACACCTATTCTGCAACAGAACTGTACTGCAGCATAACAAGAAAACAATTTTTGACATACATTAACAACTAGGAAGTCATGATACTTTGAAATAAAATGTATTTTCCCCTTAAACGACCTTACTTAAAAGCCCTACTCTGTCTACCATGTTCATGGAGAGGATTCCAATACTGTGTATATGTTTATATCATATTTCAGTTCTGTGATAATTTAATAAAGCTTTAAAAACTGCTGAGATCTGCTGTTCTATGCTTCTAGTTTCTTAACTTTTTAAAAACAGCACACGTTTCCACTCTTCTAAAACTAACTTAATTTGTCTTCTGGCTACAGTTGCAATGGATAACTAACAACTTCAAATCTCCTTCATTACGCTGAACAAAACCCTGCTCTAAGTTCTGCACATGTATTCTCCTAAGAATGATCTCCCCAGCTCTAAACAACAGTGCTGCGGAAGAGTCTGTGCTAATAATGTGGGCACATCTCTTTTAACATTCCTCCTAGAATCTGACAGGTATCAGGCCCTCCCCTGCTGTCTTAATACTGAGAGTCTTGTAAAATTACATTCGCGGTGATTAGCCTACAAAGGCATGTACCTTAACATCATGCAATCCAGTCAGATTCAGTGGTCATCTGGTCTAGCGTTGCAAAGACTGCTAGTCTTACGAGCTCTGAATTCTGTACCTAGTTCTGCTACTAGCGTTATGATTAACCACTGTCCTTCTCTACTACTCTGTTCTCCTCTCCTTTAGAATGTACTTGTCTGAAAAATGCTATGCAAGTATCGGTATTGATTATTCATAGTATCTAATGTTATGACCCTGCAGGGCTGGCATCTTTTTTCAACATTTCTGTAATAACAGTATTTAAATTACCATAAAAGCACTGAATCAAACGAGCCTACCCTGAACAGTCTGAATCTAAATCCCTGACATAATCCCTAATTTTCTAATAAACATAATATATAAATAACTGTGTTATTCAGACTTGCCAATAAAACCTCCAGTGCATAAACGTTAAAGATACTAACTTCATTCAGCACAAAGCCACAATACAGACTTTTATGAGATATATTTTAAAACAGAAACCTGCCTATATTCTCTGGTTCATGACTCTTAGTAGTCAGACTGAAATATTTACTTTTGCTAACCTTAATTACCAGTTACGCATTTACAGCATATATAAAGGACAACCACTATGAACTGAGTTACAAAAACAGTTACTTTCTTGTTTGTATTATTCTTAAAACACCTACACACCTGCTATTTCTTTCCCTTCCTTATGAAAAAGAGTAAAATATCACATGGAATAAGTACCTTTTTTTTTACTGTATTGCTTGTCACAGTTGTTTTTTTTTTTAAAGACACATACCTCCTCCTCATATTCAGAGCCACTTTCATCTTCACTGTCTGACCTGGGAGCAACTTCATACCTGTACAAAGATCACAGAAAGATTATGAATTACAGATAACAACAGGAGAGGTTAGGCTAAATACATCTCCTACTCAGTTTACACATAATAAATTAAAAGAATACTCTGTTCTATTAATATGCTATTCTTCTAATACATGGGGAGGAGAGGGGAAGGGAGGGGAGGGGAAAAAGAATAACTAAGAGAAGTCCATGAAAAGTATCAATGCAAACAGGCAAAGCAGCCCACTTGTAGGCTAACTACTTACCCGGGGTTCATTTCCAGCCAAGCATCCAGCTGACTTGCTTTTGGTGCTTCTGGTCCAAGAAGAACTTTGCCCGTTTCAGTGTGAGTCACTTTGACTGGAAGGTCACTCATCTGACTGCTCTCATCTATGGGCTAAAAATTAAAATAAAATTTTGTACCATAAGGCAACTGAAGTTCATGCTTGTCACACGTAATAAAAAGAATGAATAGCACCTTCTAAATTCCAGCTCTGAACAAGCATTGAGATTTTGTCATTAGAAGCCATGCATTCCCACATGGCTATCAAGCAAACACTGAGGCACAATATTTCAGTGTCTAACATATTCTATGTGACATTCATGAATGTATCACAGTATTCCAAATAATTAAGACCAACAGCATGCAAAAGAATACACTGTTGGCTTCTGTGAAGCAAGACACATGGCATGTATGCTTACAGGCATTTAATCCTGTTATTTATACCAATGGACACTGGTAACAAAAAAACTTACGCTGCTTTTATGACCTTTTCTCTCCATGAAGAAACAAGCACATAACAATTTAGCTAACTTTTTAAGTAAAGAAGGCTTATTTTAAAGACTCACTGGTCTGACTTCTTTAATTAAGCTGATAGAGCACCTGCAATAACAAAATCTTTTACTTATTCTGGTGCTCTAACAAAACCGGAATAACGTAATTACTTTTTCTTTATTTTTCTTTGCCCTGTTTAATCACAGATTTTTTACCTTCTACTACTGCCTCTCCTGAAGACTCTTTTCCTGATATACATACACAAACAAGAAAAAATAATTCTGAACAGTTATAAATATTCTGACTTTAGCTAGAGTATAAAACTTAGCCCATTTCCACAAATACTGAAGTTAAAAGAATGTCAGGTGCATTTTCCTTGTGCAACCATAAATATATTGAACAATTTTGCTATAACTCATTAACTACATCAGCAAAAATATCACTTCCAAGTATAGCAATGACCAAAAGTAAAACAATAAATACAATTCTGAAGTCTTTATATAAAAATAAAATGGAACAGAAAAATGTCATTAATAGAACAGCTCTCAATGAGGCAGCATATGCTCTGTTACTGAATAAAAAATATTATTCAAAGAATGACACAGAAAAATTACTCATTTACATTTGCTTCTGAGGAAGAAAGAATTTTGAGATGTCCTTAAGCCATCATAATACTATAGTCTGTTCTGTGTCTGAAAGGTAAGTACATCTAATATCAACAATGTATTTTATAAAAATGAGAAGCTAGAATATATTGTGTTTACAACCCTCATTTTAGAAAGTAAATTATGTCTACACTAAGTACGTAACAAAGCTGAGAGGGATTCTTCAGCATAGTCAGTGATAGATTCAATATATTTTTCTTTTAGTCTTCAACCTTCTGAAGAGAAACAGGCTAGCATAAATGTTACAAGTTTAAAAAAAAAAACCCAACAAATAAAACACGTTTCTAAAATTCCTACCTCTCCATCAGGACCAAGACCAGATGCCATTCCTTCTGCATTTTCTTCAGCCTTCTACAACAAACAAAGTAGTGAAAAATATCAGTCAGATTTGAAGTACATACAGAATACTTTATATGACGTAAGCTTCTGAACCATGAATGTGTTCCACTATTTCTGAATAGCCTGGGATGCCTGTAATTTAAGGTGTGGGTGGTATAGGTAGGGATAGCCACAGAGTTACTACTCCCCACACTAACTATTTACTAGTATGAAAAAGGTACAGTGACCTTTAGTCACTGTAATAAATCTGCATCTAAGAAGTGGCCAATGTACTGTATTTCTGAGCTAGATCTAGAGCTCAGTTGCTTACAGATTGTGCTAATACAAATAAATAGTTGATTAATTTTCATTTGATTTACTATTAATTTCCTCTGAAGTACTTTAACCTCAGTTTTGGAGGTGTCACCAGGCACCACAGATTGTATATTCATGCAGGCACTTTTATTTTGGGTATGTACACAATTTTTGGGGGTCTGACGACCAACTAGAAGGGGTATTTTGGGAGTTCTTTGCACTGTATCTCAATTAAGTCTAGACCACAATTACTCAAATTACAAACAAAAAGAACCCCAGAATTCTTAGATGGAGTAAGATAGATTTTTTTTCTCCCCAGACACCACTCCAAGAAATCAGCAGTATCTTCATCAAAGCCTGTCCTCATTTACCCTACTTAAAACATCAGGATAGTATGAGAGAATGGAAGACATCATTTGCTTTTGAACTGGAACTTTCCTAAACAATTCTGACAATGAACAAAAAGGATATAATACAGCTTCTGCTCCTGTCACAGTGCTGTGTTTGTAGTACTACAGCACAGTTTTATTTTGGTTGCCAATGTAAACAGATCAGACCAACAACAATAACAGATCTCTTAAATCATGTTTTATAGATAAGCAACTTCCAAGTATGATTAATTTGTGTGATAAATTTAAATGATCCAATTGTTTCTTCTCTTTTTTTAAGAAGTATACTTAAGGAATAGCTGCACTTCTGAATATTGAGATGATCCTCAACATCTGCTTCAGATCAAGCCTGGAGACTTTGTCTTTGCCATTGAAATCCACTTTCTAAGGCATGAACTTCAAATGAACATGCAGCAGCAGGCATGGGTCAATTCCACATTTTTAAAAAAAGTTTGTTCTTATTTCTTCTGTATAGCCTTCAGGACACATGCATAATTACCTTTGTTAACTGCCCTTTCACTGGTATTACCAAAAAATAGCAATCTGGCTAAGCTCAGTTGTAGTCTAAAACTTCTATTTATGAAGTATAATATTCTTTAAAATACAAAAAATAACCTGAAGGAGAGGTTTATGAATACTTCACTGGGCTACACAATTGTCATTGGTTCTGCTCAATGCAACACCACCTGATGCTCAGTAAGAACAGCATCAATATGAGCTCGGAGGCTGCCTGCTTCAGCATTCCTGGGCATCAGGTATGTTTGGTGACAAAGAAACTGTACCAGAACTGAAGAGGTTAAACAAACAGAGGGGCAAGAGGAGGTACAGTAGCACATGTCTGGCCTTGGCTGAACAAGCTGCACCGACTGAGGATATTTTTTCCTTGGATGAACAACAAGGGGTGGGGTCTATTCTTTTGCACGTGAGACTGCACTCTAACATATGAAGACTGTTATAGCTTAGCTACAATCAATGGAAAGAACTTTACACCTCAAACACACCACCATAAACAAGCAGTAAGCATCAGTGCTGTTCACTGTGCAAGGACAGGACTCTGCTGTGAAAGCAGAAACATGCACAACCTATAGTTAAAACAATTTTGAAAGCAGAAATATGTTACAAAGGAGATAAATGTAAATAATGACAGATATCTCACACTTGTATTTTGGGCTATGCAAAGATGCCCTTAATCTTGACAATTTAATCCTTGAGAAGGAAATACCAATTTTATAAAAGTAGGAAGCTACATTTTCTTTGTTCTCCATATAATGACAAGAAAAACTCCTAAGCATAAAGATGAAAGGTTACACAGCAAGTTAAACTGGCCTATCAGATGAAAATTTCACTTAGAGTATTTATTTTTTTAATCCATGACTGCAGTGAGGATGTGGGACACTAGCTGATAAGGAGGCTGGAGACAGCACACAAAAATACAGGAATGTGAAAAAAAAGAGGGAAAATATACCATAAAGATTCCCCAAACTGTATCCCCGAGAAAAAAAGGACTAATCTGGAATCTTATTCTCGTAATATGGGGTTCACTTGGATATCATATAATGCAAGCCTGGCAAAGACGAGAAGTACTTCTTCACCATATACTTCCTCATTGCCATTTCTAGGAGAAAATCTTAAAAACTCTCTGTCTCATTTCTCTGTTAAGTACAAACCATTTAAATACAGGTGGTAGTAGATTAAACTATGTTTTAAATTGATTAAAAAACATTAAAAGGTAAGTATTAAAAATGTATGACTTGGAAAAAGACACAGTGACCACTAACTTCAATGAGTGCTGCAACCATGCAACAACAAATTCACAGAATTATAAATTAAAACAAAGGGTAGTATTTGTGTGAGCTCCTGTATCCTAGCAAAAGCCTGGTGGAAAGAACTTAATTACAAACACAAAGCTGCAGATGATGAAGACAGAGATGAGGTTTTTTCCGGCTAATCTTCCTTTAGGTTCCAGGCTGGGATATTCATAACCACCAAATATTTATGAGGTATATTTCAGTTTTACTTCAGTGACAGACTATTATCTCTTTACTGACGAGGTCAGAAGACACCCTGTTCCTCATACATACTTCAGCTAAACCTACATGGAAATAGAACCATACCACAGATGTGGAATGTTGAAGGGATTAATATTTTTCATTAGAGGAGTGCATTTACTCCACACCCTATCTCATGATTTCTCTTGTGATTTCTGTACATTACATCAGGTCTGTTCACAACAGTAATACACGTCAAGAACATCATTTAATTATTTAGCTTCGTAGTTGGGGAATTGTTTGTATGTTAAGAACATAACCTTAACAAAAAGTAAAGAGGTTTTGGAGAGCAACAGGAGAAAACACGGAGCATTTTTAGACAATTAATCTCTAAAACTGTAATTTTTTTATATGATGGTATGTATTAGCATATTTAGAGTGCTGCTTGTAAACCTTGTAAACCACGTAAATATAATGTGTATATTTGTATCAGTAGTAAGTAGCAAACCACACATAGAAATGGATTATAAAAATTCTCTTATCCATCCTGGAAGAGATGAAAGGTACTTAGAGGTCACAAAATTGACAGATCATTACTTAATGATTATTTCACAAACAGAACTATTTTTTTCAACAATAGTACTGTTCAGTTTCCACAAGAAGTCTCTCTCACAGGGTAAAATACTTCATATGAAGAAAGGTAAGTTTCAATTAAATGTTATGAATGCACAATGAGCAATACTACTAGCAGAATATCCATTTACTGTAAAAAATCTAGCCAAGTTCTTTCTCTCATTTTCTTACCGTTTCCAATGGTCCTACAAAATGGACTGAGCCATGTGTAGAATGTGGGGGTCTAGAAGAGTTACCCTGTACGAAACAGCTACACAAATCAGACTTTTCCCATCTTCTCTGTGCAATGTACTTTGGATCCACTGGATCCTTTTTCCACACTTTAATCCTAATTTACATGTTTGGCCCAGTTTTGCCTGTAGAAAGTTTACTGGCAAATCAATATTAAAAGCCCACAATTTTCTACTCCTACCTCCTTCTCACTTTCTTTGGAATTATGGATAGCAAATTTCATCATATAATCACAGAATTATTTGCACTGGAATGGATCTTAAGAACCATCTAGTTACAACTCCCCTACCATGGGCAGGGATACTTTCCACTAGATCAGGTTGCTCAAAGCCTCATGCAACCTGGCCTTTAACATTTCCAGGGATGATGCATCTACCACCTCTCTGGGCAACCTGTTCCAGTGTTTCACCACCCACGCTGTAAACCATTTCTTCCTTGAATCTATTCTGAATCTACGTTTTTTTAAGTTTAAAGCCATTCCTTGTTGTCCTATTACTACACACCCCTGTAAAAAGTCCCTCTGCAGCCTTCTTGTATGCATCCTTCAGACAATGGAAAGCTGGTCTACCTGAAGCCTTCACTACTCCAGGCTAAACAAACCCAACTCTCTCAGCCTCCCTCATAGCAGGGCTGCTCTAAACATCTGATCATTTTCGTGGCCCTCCTCTGGACTTGCTCCAACAGGTCGATGTCTTTTCTGTGCTGAGGGCCCAAGAGCTGGACACAGTACTCCAGGTGGGGTCTCACAAAAGCGAAGCAGAGAGGCAGCATCACCTCCCTTGACCTGCTGACCACACTTCTTTTGATGCAGCCCAGGATGCAGTTGACCTTCTTGCCTGCAACTGCACATTGCTGGCTCATGTTGCACTTCTCATCAGTCAATGCCCCCAAGTCCTTCTCCTCAGGGCTGCTCTCAATCCATTCTCTACCTAGCCTGTGCTTGTGCTTGGTTTTGTCCTGACCCCCATGCAGGACCCTGCACATGGCCTCGTTGAACTTCATGAGGTTTGCACAGGCCCACCTCTCAAGCCTGTCCAAGTCCTTCTGGATGGCATCCCTTCCTACCAGTATATCAACTGCACCACACAGCTTGGTGTCATCAGCAAACGTGCTGAGGGTGCACTGTCAATGCTGACAATGAAGATGCTAAACAGCACCGATCCCAATACCAAGCCCTGCCAAACGCCACTGGTCACTGGTTTCCCGTTGAACAAGCTGTTGACTGCAACTCTTTCAGTGCAACCACCCAGTCAATTCCTTATCTGCTGAGTAGTCCGTCATTCAAATCCATGTGTCTCCAATTTCAGACAAGAGCATCACACGGGAAAGTGTCAAATGCTTTGTACAAGTCCACACATATATGCATATATAAAAATACATATATAGTTTTCTTGTATGTTTCAGTGGAGAGAGATGAGTGTTAAGAATTTGCCAGTGTAGATGATTTAGATACTCTGATATGGGTATGACAATTGGGTATCACTACATCTATCAACATTAAAATCGGATTTGTAGAAGAGATGGCCTAAAAATACCAGCTGTAAATACTTGCCTTCTTTCTTCTCCTTCTCTTCTTCTTCTCTTTGGCTGCTTGTGCCTGTTTATGCTCCCATACCAGGTTAGTCAAGTTAGCGACATACTCATCTGTCTGCTGCAATAGGTAGGCCAGTCGTCTATCTTTCTTTTGGTCAATCAGCTTACGGTAGCCTTCTTCATCTTCAGCCTAGCAACAGAAAATAGACATCAGCCATGACAGAAATGCTTCCAAAGAAACACCAACCAACTCCTATGTCAATAATCATGTGTTTCTTCGTCAGGTTGTTATGATCTGCACAGGGGTACAACTAGATGGGTAAAGAACTCATCAGATGTTCAGGCCCAGAGGGTCATAAATTTGTCTTAATGGGTCACAGAATTGCCACAGAATCACAGAATGGTTTAGGTTGGAAAGGACCTTAAAGATCATCTAGTTCCAACTGCCCTGCCATGGACATGAATACCGTCCACTACACCAGGTTGCTCAAAGCCACATCCAACCTGGCCTTGAACACTTCCAGGAATGGGGCATCCACAGCTTCCCTGGACAACCTGTTCCAGTGTCTCATCACCCTCACAGTAAAGAATTTCTTCCTAATATCTAATCTAAATCTACCTTCTTCCACTTTAAAACCATTACCCCTCGTCCTATTGCTACACCCCTTGATAAAGAGTCTCTCCCCAGCTTTCCTGAAGCCTTCTTCAGATACTGGAAAGCTGCTGTAAGGTCTCCCTGGAGCCTTCTCTGCTCCAGGCTGAACTATCCCAACTGTCTCAGCCTGTCTTCACAGGAGAGGTGCTTCAGCCCTCTAATCATCTTCGTGGCCCTCCTCTGGACCCACTCCAACAGGTCCGTGTCCTTCATGTGTTGGGGGCCCAGGGCTGGACACAGTACTGCAGGTGGGGTCTCACCAGAGCAAGGCAGAGGGGCACAATCACCTCCCTTGTCCTGCTGGCCACACATCTTTTGATGCAGCCCAGGATGTGCTTGGCTTTCTGGGCTGCAAGCACACACTGCTGCCTCATGTTGACTTTCTCATCAACCAACACCCCCAAGTCTTTCTCCACAGAGCTGCTGAGGGCCATACTCTATCTGGAGATAGTATTAAGAGGCATACCACAGGGGTCTGTCCTGGAGCATGTTGTTTTTAACATCTCTATCAGTGACCCGAAGGAACAGAGGGAGGGCACTCTAGTTAGTCTGCAGATGACACAAAGCTAGGGGATACCAGTCAATACACTCAAGGGCTGCGCTGCACTTCAGAAAGACATGATCGGGCACAGAAGTTGTGCCATTTCTGACCTTACAGTTTTTCAAGAGATGACTAAAATAAGCCTTGAGTGACCTGCTTTGACCTCGATGTTGGCACTGCTTTGGGAAGGTGGTTGGCCTAGAGAGATCCCTGTCAGCCTGAGTGGCTCTGGGATTCTATGATTCTAAATATCTTCTACTGTCACAGACTACTGACTGGAATATCTACAGCAGTTGTGACAGATAAGGGGGGGTGGGGTGGGGGTGGAAATCACTTAAAGTCACATCAAACACATTTCAGTGTCCCAAAACAGAGATTCTTGGTAAGTCTCCCACCGAGATGATTTTTCAAAGACAGGAAATGCAGATAGCCCAGAGGAAGAACATGGGAGCTGGATGTGAACTTGCATTTAGACATTTTTCTGGTATGAATACAAATCTTTTTATTTTAGAAGAAAATTTTGTTTTGGGCAAATTATCTATCATATTTCTACTCTGGTGTTATCTCATCTTTGATACAGGTCATGTTATCAGAGACAGGATTCACCAGATAAGCCTTATCTCTGAGTCATTCTGGCAACTTCTGCATCCTTATGGCACTGCTTAAGTGTGTTGTTAGGGGTAAAACATACCAGGAAATACTATTTTCATGTGCTGTGAAGATATAAAGCAGTATTTGAGCATGTCAGAAAAATAAATCACCAGAGACATCTTTGTCAATTTTGACTAAAATAAAATAAGGAAGTATACAATGCCTTATAAAAACAAAATACAAGTAAGAAGTATTTTAAAGATGATTAATTTAAAACACAGCACTGTGGAGATAGAAAAAATCTGTCTTTCCGGAGCGACACCAGAAATACAGAAAGTTGGCAAGAACAGCTTTCACGTTTAAACTGAGCTTATAAAATTGCTCGTGGAATTCAGTTGTAATGTTCAAGCCATCAAAGGTAAAACACTCAAAACCTATGTTAGAATAAATGATTATGATGATGGTAATAATAAAAATGTGATAATAATTAGTAATAGTTATTATTATTACTGAATAAACAGTCATTGCAATCTACCCAAGGTACTTCCTTTACACATTCAAGCACGTCTTGACAGTATCTTTACATCATACCAATGCCCATTCCAGCATGTGATATATACTAGTATTAACGAGCTGTGACACAATCAACATTTCTAATTGTAGTCAATGAAGGAAAATCTGTGAAATTAATTCAGCATTCCTGAAAAGATACCGAAGAGTTCTAGACATGGCACATTTCCCTAGATGACACTAAGAGTTTGAGGGGACATGTTTGTAAAACATATCAGGAAAGTACATATCCGTACATATCGGGAAATTCAAAATTTATCATAACTGCACTAAAACTAAATCAGCAAAATAACCCCACTACGATAACACACAGTTAGCTTTTGCAGAAGGATTTAACTGAGCAATAGGGCAAAGACTTCTGAGTGCAAAGCTCCAAACTGAAAATGCCAATGAACTGCTGTATCTATGAGCTTAACCACAGCCTTGGTGAAGGAGGCTTCGGAGAAAGCACTGATATTCTGGAAGCACTGGTATCCTGTGCTGTTTCTGGACGTTCAAATCTACTTCATATTTTTTAGCAGTGGATATCTGTACTACATCTTAGACTGACATAAGCACAACCTCGCAATGTACAAAAGTATTTTTAAAATATCAAGACTGTATTTTTAATCACCTTTTGTTTCTCTAATCAACACTTTTATGAGCTTGGTTAGATAAACTGCTGGCAGTTATTTCAAATTATAAAAAATATCTACAATGCTGATTATTATGGAACTTTAAGAAATGCTCTAGGGCCTAAACATTTGTTATTCTCTTACGCAAGTCCTTCACTTACATTTTACATGCACTTTTATTTCTAAGTTTTTACTGCTTTTATGTTCAATTATTTCTACGTTTCATTTTGTGATATTTAAAACAAAACTATTCAGTCTTTATTCATGGTGGGAACAGATTCATTTCAGACACGGACTAGAGTTTTGCATTACATCTGCACCCATATTAGGTAGTTACTGGTTTTTTACCAGCATGTTTCAAAGCATGCATGTCAATTCCCATTCAATTCTGTGTTGGTAAAGTGTTAATAAAAGTGTTAAAAAAAGAGCTAACCATCTTAAAGAAATTCTTCCAACCCTAGTTGCTAACATACTTGTACATATGCATTAATCTGTCTACACTTTAAATTCCATAATTATTTTAACTCCTGAAATGTAGGCAGCCCACTGACTGGTTCCACAGTGTTCTCGAAAGACAAGCTTTTATACAAACACATTCTACTCTGTCCTAAGAACAATACAACTGATATTGTGCGGGTGCAAGGAAGGGAAAACTATGAAACAGCAAGGAGTATGGTCCTGGAGCATTAACGGTAGAACTGACTAATTCTCAAGATACATGTCTTACTGCTATTGGTTATGTATTTTTGCATGTGAAATGAAATCAGTTTTACGTAAAAGTTGCAGAGTAATGCCATGAGCATATAGAATTCATATCGAATCTTCAAAACTATAAACCTAGTAATAAAACACAGTCCAGTATTTATATAATGGACCATTACCACTGCAATTATGTAACAGTATATATGAAGTTAATGAGATTTAGAGATGTGGTAAGTTTCCATGCTGGTAGAGAAACTATCCTTATCAGAAACCTATAAAAAAAGCAGCTACAGGTTAAAATGAATACATTCACTATCATCATCAGAAATACATATAATCAAACTGCAGTGGTTTTATATGTATACTTCTTGCATTACAGAGGCTTATTCTGCAAAGGAAATACATGGGTGTGGTTGAGACAGTTTATGAAGTATTAGAAGGACACAGTATGTAATTTTAGCTAAAAAACCCATATTCTTTTCTCTACTCCTTACCATTAGTCTCCTCATTCTTTCTTTCTCGATTCTCTCAGTTTCTTTTTTCTGCTCACGCTCAGTGTTGGCATGCCAAGTTGCCACAGCTTTAGAAAGCTTCTGAATTTTCCCAGCAACTGACCGGTGATATTCTTTAAAATCTTTAGCATGTTGCAATATGCTATTCAGGTATTCCTACAAAAGAGAAACAAGTTAGTACAGACATATGGACAAAGCACAGGACGTGAAATTAGGAATACAGAAGTTCTAATACTATCTTTTTCCAATTGCGTATCACAAAATTTGGAGGTTTTTTTAATCTTAGACACTCCAAAGCTAAATAAAAGATCATAGAGACAACCCACACAGCAAAACAAAGTGCATTTCTGCCATGAGGCAAACAGCTAATAAGTTAAAATACCTGATGCTTCTGCCTACGTTTCCTCTCCTGTTCTATCTTCTGCTGTTTCTCAAGCTTTTCTGTCATACGGGCCTCCCTCAAAGTCTGGCGCTTGCTTCGTTTATAGGCTTTGGAGTTCAGTGCTGTCTCCAGTGTTGTGTCACGACGCATGCAGGCTACTACCTCTTGTCTTAGCTACCAGTGGGAAAAAAGAAACACTTAAAATAAAAAAAAAAAANTACATGGAGGAACAACTTTAAACAGTGGTATGGCAGAGTAAACCAGTAACAGTCCAGAAGATGTCCCAGCCTCCTCTTCCCTTTCCACTACAGTTCTGAAAAGATCCAGCATCTATACAGTTGTTGCAGCTCTGTCTGTCTCCCTAAACAGATCTTAAGTCTCCACAGGATGGCCAAAAGTGTTAATCGCTCTTAATCATAATTTCTTCCTCCTTTACAAGATGCTACAAATCACTGTCCTGCTGCATTAAAAGGGGCTCTCCAAGGTGTTACACCACTGAAGTAAAACACGAATAAACAAGATACATAACATACTTTTTAGAGCTGGACCTGAACATAGCTGACAACTCATTTTATTGCCAGCTGCACAGGAGACAGCAGGGAGAGGTAAATGTTAAGGGCTTGCCACAGTCCCAGCAGTACAGCAGGGAGGGCCTGCTGCTTTTCATCTGACCTCTGACAAAACTTCTTGGAGTGCCAAGGGTAGAGGGAAGGAAGACTTGGACATCATGGTACAACTACTGCCAAGGCTTCTGTCAGGAAGTATTCTTGCTTGACCTGCCAAATCACATCTTTGTTCTTCCAAACTAGCTGGAAAAGCCAATGGCAAGAGGCCCATAGAGTCTGGCAGTGTGATTCCTTTTCTGAAATTCATCTGCTGACACATGCACTCAACATCCAACTTATATCTTAGGTATTACCTTGTTATGCTTAATTTGCAGACTGTGTATGCCACAGAGGAAATCCTGAAAACAGATCACAGAGAAGTACGACACACAACACCAACATACAACTCCTCCTAAAACAAGGAGACCCATGACAAATATGAAGTATGTCCAGAAAGAGGTGCCTGTTGGGTTTTGCGTTGAAAATCAGCCTGCTGCCTGTCCAGCTCTCGTTTTGTCTTTGTGCCAATGCCACGTTCATTATGAAAGATATGGTTTTACAGTTACACTTTAGACTGGAAGATAAAGCAGGAAACGAACACTTGCACACTTTTATTAACAAAAGAAAACAAAATCCAAGTTAAACATTTCTGTGACTTGCTTATCAGTCCACTCTGCTCTCATGCAAAAGCTCCTGTTTAGGCTCAGTGCCGCTGCAAAATCTATTGCCACTTTACTCTTTGCTACATGAGCACATTTTGGCTGTGACATCTACCAGACTTCTCCTGAAGCAAAGTGCACTACCTGGCGCTGGAAGTTCAGTAACCTAAGTGCCTTCAGCTCCACTGTAGCTTTCGTTCGCAGATCGGGGGGCAGAGAACCAGGCAAGTTCTCCAGTTCCTGGATTCTGTGAGCAATTCGAGCCTGAAGCCTAAGTAAATAGAAAATTGGATAAGACACAAGGAGAAATCTGTAAGTGGTTATCAAAATTATACAGTAAAACCAGGCAATTTGTCTCAGACATTTAATTTGGCTTTCTACAATTTTTTCTGAACTAACAGGCTTTCACAGAGACAACATTAGCTATCCTTTTACATTTTGAAAATAAATTGTCACATTATGAGAATACCCCTTAGCCCTTCTTCTAATTTTGACTAAAAGTATATGTACAAAAAGAAACTTGGGAATTTTATTTTACTCATACTATGTAGGATACTGTTTTCAACCTATTTTTATGGGGGGTTTTTTATGCACAGCATAAAACAAATTGTTTTATGTCAGTGATGACACAGATAGAACTTTCCTTAATGTATGGAATTCTACTTGCTTAATTTATTGACAAATGAAAAGTTCATTAATAAAGTATTCACACTTACATAGCTGTTACACTGTAAATCAGATTCTATTTCACTCTTCCTTTACAAGCTCCTTTTGCATTCATTTGCAAATTCAAGAGAGAGAGAAAGAGAGAATAATGGACAAGCCAGATAGAATGTGCTTTTTGCTATTTTTTTTTTTTCACACTGAAATCCAAGATCACAGAGCTAACAGTTACATAGTCTTTGTGGGTTTATTTACGAGTATGTACTTCTGTGACCTGCAAATTCTGCCAAAGAACTAAAATAACAGACCCCAAAATTTTAAGTTATCCAAAAATTGCATCTAACTGAATCAGTGCCCTCCATTTCCCATATGCTTTAGGGAAAAAAAAAAAAAAGTAGCCCAAAAATCCCAGCTGAAACCAAACACCTCCCACTCCACTCCCAAAACCAAACAGTCCTTTGTCTCCCCAAATTAAAAAACCTGCACGCTCAGGAACAGCAAGGTATCTCATCTCCCTATACTGCACAGGACTCACAAAATTTCCCTTTACTTTCACAAAGCACAAAACATCAGGTCACAGGTGGAAAAGATGTCTGCTGCTGTCTTCCTGCATTGAGGACTTCGGAACTGCCATGAAGGGAGAAAGAAAACACCTTCTATACAGCTTCTTTGCATACAGCATTCATTTTTCCCCTGCCCTTTTGTCCCTTCGTCAGACCACAGTATTAGCATAAGAGACATAAACTCTCCTCAACTTGACATATCAGCCTCACAACTGGAAAGTACATCACACAACAGGAAATATGTCTGCACCCAACATATGGAGTCAGAGCAAATCATAATACTAGTATCTCTCAGTAACTGCGTGCATCATGACCTACGTATAATTTCTAAAGCAACTGGAATCACTTGTATAGTTGCAGACAATCTGTCTTCTGTAATAGCACTCCTTCCTAGAACTGCTAAACTTCCCACAACTATGCACTTTTTTATATTATCAAAAGACTTCTGAAGTTCCTGGAAAAACCAAAAGGAGGTAATGGTGCAGAAGACTAACTTAGTGTTCTCAAGAGAGGAAAAAATTGAAGCAGCATTAGGTTAGTTAAGTTTTTCATACAGACTGAAAAATAAGTCAAGAAGGGTTATTTCCTCATAAGCGAAAGCTCCATTAAAAGCTACAGATATTGGTCCAGGCCCAGAGAAGTTCATGATTCCTGCAGGAAAATTATTCACTCAGAAAATGCCACTGGCGTATTTTGTTCTTTCAGGTGTGTATGTACTACGCTAAAAAGGTCCACATCTTGTACAACTTCACCTGTCACTGGGCATTCCAGTTATTAAGAAGAGATTTTAGTGCACCTAAGGATGCAAAATTAAGTGAAGTTTTTTGAGATTAGATGTACTAATGTACATCCATACAACAAAGCAGTCAAGATGTACAGAGATACTGCTGTTCTAAATCACTGATGGGTGCTCTGCCTGTTCCTTATTCACACATGGATGTAATTATGCATTCCAACTACGATTTATTACTCTATTTCACTCCCCAAATATCTGCAATACTTCTCCTGAAATCATCACCTACAGAACAGTTATAGACAAATCCTGGTTTCACTGACTTTAATAAAACTTTAGGGTAGCCGTCACAACCTTTCCAAACTTCTCTTTTGAGCTGTGAACTTAGTAAGGCAGTTGAATACTGAACTTATTTTCGATTTTTCTTTTTTTGTTTGCATTGAGTGTTCCTTCTTGTACTGTACAAAAGAATGTGCACAAAAAAATTCATCTAGATTAACACAGTTTATGAGTTTAGATAAGCTAAACACAGCTTAGAAGTTTAGTTAACTAAACGGATGAGTCATTTCACAAGTGAACATCTCGCTTCATGTTTGTTTATTTACTGTGCCAGAACTGGTTTGCTACTTTAACTCCAGGTATAAAATAGGTGAAAGTGCCTGCTGATGTAGAAGTTTACACAGCAGAAATTCAAGCAAAAGCCAAAGCTGGGCTGGGGTTTGTATTTCTGTCATCTAAATTATTAATAAAAATCCAAATATACAACTTTCTTGAGATACTAAACATAAGCCAAGTTTATACAGTGTGCTTATTCTCTCCCATCATGACACTAAGCAGCCCAGCCCCATATAAAAGACTCCACACTGCTAATCACTTTCTTTGTTTTTCTCAACTCCAGTTTATAAAAAGGCTGATCAGAAATAAATGCACATGAAATTTTATCATTAAATTACAAAGCAGATTAGTATTTCCAGGATAGCTTTTCCTCCGATTTTTTTCCTCCATATGTTGAAATGACTGCAAAAGCAGAGGTCTGCACTGAGCTACAAACAATGACACTTCCACATTTTTGTGGGTGACTACCTTCCTTTTATAATCCAGCCAGAGGGAAGGACGTGGAAAAAAAAAAATATCATCATTTCTAAGTCAGAACAGATACTACCTCAGAAACCTGTCACTGAAACTCAGGTCTGTTGTCTATTAAAATAAAGTCTTGGTCAAAGCAGTTTAAATACTAATGAAAATCTATAGCACATATGTGGAAGAATAATGAAAAATGGCAGCCAGATGGGTTACATATAAAACAACCAAAAAAAAGGAATGTATTTTAAAGTTTTATTTCAGACTTTCCTAGAAGCACTAATTACATTGTGTAAGGCACTAACAGTAGCATTAATAGTAGTAGTATTTTCCTGAGTAGTCAGCAGGATTTTTAAAAGAATTCCATGACAGACATCCCAACTCAAGTGAATGCAACAACTGCTTGAGGTGGGTCTCACCACAGCCACCTTCCAGCCTTTAAAGAGAATGGCTGCACTTTGTTGGACTATTGCTATGTTCGTGGAAAAATATTAATAGCTATTAGGTAAGTGAAACCCAAAGAAAAAAGCTTCTCAGATGCTTTTTACAAGCACTTGAAGGACACAATCTCACTGTTTAAAGGATGTATTTAATTAGTCTTTGCAGTTCAGCAATTTATCTTCATCCACAGAGAAAGTGGCTAATGCATCTACACAGAGATCTCTTTGCAAAACAAGTGATGCACAACTGTTCCTCTTTAGCTGGGGTCAACAGCAGAGGTTACGCTTGCACGTTCAAACCATCCATTGCAAATGTCTGGCATGGATGCGATCCCATTAGCCGTGAGGATATGCAGGAAGATAATTTGCAGGTAACAGAAGGAAACCATAGACAATCTACAGGACACTAGCAAGTGTATTTTTTTTTAATAAACAATAAGAAGGTGGGAAAAAAGCACTTCCACATAACAGACCAACTTATAATTACACCCATTATTACCTTTAAGAGATCTGTTCAGTGAGATTAGAAAGCAGCACTTTATTTTGAAGAAAGTGTTAAGGGGAGTTTTACAAAAGCACGGTAAGAATTTTTCATTCTGGCAAGATTTCAAGGAACACAACAAGTTTAACAGCTCTCCACATATGAATCATTTAAACTTCTTACATTTATAAGAATTTTAAATATCGAAGTTTCTTTTTATCCACCTTTAGTCACACAGAGATTGACAACAATTATCATATAATCTCATCTCAAATCAACATATCCTGGAAATATCTTCTCAGCACAACCATGTGAATATGACAGCAACATTAACTCTTTAATTTCTTTCTCTTTGCTAATACACAGTGGAGCGTTTTTTATAATCAGATCAAGGCTTTTCAGGGAGAAAAAGCAGTCTGCTGATGTTTCATCAAATTCAAAGCTTTTTCAGATCCTGCAATATGTTAATAGGTGCATTACTGCTTATCCATCTGTACTGATATATTTAACACATGGTTAATGAATAGGTATGCTATACTGTACTTCTGAGTGCCCATTTGATGAATTGGTTGATGAAACTAAGTAGATAACTTCCTAGTAACAAGAAAGTGTAAGAGAATTGCTACCACTGAAAAAAAAAATTAGATGTAACTTTGTAATAGCAAAAAAATAAAGTATTTCACACTTACAATATTGTTTTGTGTGTAAGATACACTCTAATAGATAAATCATGTACACGATCCATTAAGAAATGGAAATGTGTACGCAGTAGCATGTATTCTTCCCCTAAAGTTTGCCATTATGCACTTGAGAGATGTGTATACACGAGAAACAGCCAAACAGCTCAGCAATTAACTTAGTATTAGGCAGCTCATAAATTAGCACTAAATTACTGTCTCCCCAGCAGCACATTTCTCATCTTTAGTCCAGAAACTTCACAAAAGGACAGAAAAAAATAATGAAGACAAAGGAAAATGAAATCCAAGAAAGACAAGAGATGCAAATGGAAACAGTTTCTCACCATGAACCAACTGATGCCCAGCCACGGCCCGAGCGGCAGGCCACTGCCAACCTCCCCACAGTTTTATTGCTGAACATGATGTCGTATGATACGGAATATCCCTTTGGTCAGCTGGGGTCAGCTGTGCTGGCTCTGTCCCCTCCCAGCTCTTCACGGATCCCCAGCCTGCTTGCTGGGGCACAGTGAGTGACAGACAAGGCCCTGACAGGTGTAAGCCCTGCTCAGCGAGAACTAAAGCATCAGTGTCTTACCAACACTACTTTCAGCACAAATCGAAAACGTGGCCCCATACAACCTACTATGAAGAAATTTAACTCTATGCCAGCCAAAATCAGTACAGTCGCTGAGTAAACCTAATCTGTAATTTTTAAGAATTCCTAACTTAGATTCAAAGCTCATACCTTCCCGCAATAAAGCAGTATAATAAAATTTTACCTTTTGGGTCTATCTATATGTTTGAAATATGAATCTCTAAAATACCTATGTGATAACTCTGGCTCTTCATAAAAATGAGTAATTCAAACAATTTTTTAAGTATTTCAAAGTATAATGCCCCTTTAATAAAAAAAAAGTTAACCAGTGAGAGATCTCAAGAGACAACCATTTCATAAAGCTTTCACAAACTTCACTGATTTCAGGATACAGATAATTACAGTTACTTTTTTCTACTTCCTTTTTATAATGAAAGTGTGAATACATCATATTTCTCTATTAAACCTGCCTGTACTGAAGCTAAGGCTAGACCTGTCCATAACACAAATGCTGACAGACTGCTTTTTTCAAAGTTTTTATCTGACGTTACTTACACAGTTTTAAATAATTAAAAGACTTCCAAAAGTTCTAAGCATTCTGATGGACAAAGCAAAACCAAATTCCAGAAGTGTTCAACACTAAAAAAGCTTGGATTAGTATCCATGTTTTACCACAAGACAAAAATAAAAAATAAAATAAAATTAAAAAAAAATAAAAAAACCCCAAGAAGCCTTCTGCTGCAGAATTCCTATCAAACTTCCACCTCACTTACCAAGATGATCAGGGTATTTATAACTTAATGGATATGCTGTATCTGCAACCAATTCTCCACATTAGTAAACACAACACCACTATTTTCTGTCACTCCTCACTTCCTCCACTTATGCATACTAAGACCTAGCAGTTTGGCACAAATAGTGCAATAGAGCAGAGCTGGAAAGACAGGTGGTGTACCAATTTGAGTTGAACTGATGCAGAAAGGGTTACATTATACTGGCCACATGATTCTTGGCTCAGCTTAGTAATACAATTCTTCACTTGGAGCAACTGTGAAACTGTGTAATGGTGTGTTCTACAAGCTTTCTGAAGAAGAAGTTAGAAAATGGTGATTGCTTATGCTGAAACTGCTATGATTATTCAGTCCTAAGGTAAAAATGGTAAGACTGACAGAATGACCACAATAACATGCCAACAAATTACTTAAGCATTATCTTACACAAAAGTAAGAGCTTTTCTGGGATCAAAGCTTGGGTTCTGGACATGGCACCACACCCTAAAACACTTCATGGTGTTCTAACTTCTAAAGTGAAAGTCATTAAACCAGTCTTCAGTCAGATCACCATCCCTTTTGGCTACCTTTCCCTACAAAATCATTGCTATAGCAACTGGAAGATGGATCATCAGTCCGAAACAAGCAAATAGGCTAAGTGCAGTTTCTTTCCTCTGACTGTTGATGATCAGGAACATAATTTAGGTGCAGGTCAAGATCCTTCTGCCCAGCAGATTCTCAAGGTCAATTGTTTAATAGCCTTGTTGAAGGGAAGAGGGAAGAAGCTCCTTTCTAACTCCACAAGAAATATCACCCTAGATACTTTATAATTAATATAATTCACCATTTAACTAGGGCATTCAGGTGGCAACTTTTAAACATCTTGCTTCCTGATAATCTTTTTTATTTAATCTTGCCTGTGACCTCCTTAATATTCTCTCTACTCTTTGGTAGTCCAGCCAACCCCATCATCACTAATAAAATTTGGTTTTGCTGTGGCCACTAACTCATCAGCCTTTTGACTTCCACTGATCTCTTCCAACTTCCCTTTTGTTTACAATTCTTAAAACTTCCTGCACTGCACTGGTTTCCCTGTAGACTACACGGATTTTGATTTCCTAACTTGCTGCGTTTACAGCATCCAAGTAATACACTAACCCAGCAGAGTCCTTGAGCCCGTTTTAAACTTACCTGGTTTGCAATGATACTGCCAGTGTGCTTTACTAGCTCGTAACTTTGGGTAGAACTATATCACGGTTCGGTTTGACATTTCTGTACTTCTTTGACATGGTCTCTCTCTGAAAACTCAGTTTATACTATTGCCACTACAGTAGTTGATTGCAAGGAGTTTCAGATGAGAAAGTGAAAAACAACAACCTTCATATACATTTAAAGCTTGTTATTCACTTTTACCTATATTCACGTTCTTGGAGTATTTCAACAGGATCCAATCCTTGTGGCTTCTGGATAGGGCTGATGCGATTCTGCTTTTGCTGCAGCTGAACAATGGGTGAAGGCTGTCCAGGTGGTGGCTGTGGCACAGAAGGCCCAGGCATGGCAGCAGCAGGCTGGGCAGCAGGGGGGGCAGGAGAAGGCCTCCCACTAGGGGGTGGTGCGGGAAGCTTTTGCTGCGTGTTGGAGACACTCATATCCGGGGCTTGGCCTGAATCATAAAAAGTACTTGTTCATAACATGAAATACAGAATGCAAGAAGAAATTCAAGACAGCTTCTCAAGACAGAACACGAAGCTAACATAAACACTCAAAATTACCGGAAAAAGCATATTGAGATAGACTACACTCCATATTTAAAAAAACATACTAAAATGCAAGTATACCATACGTTGCAGGAAGCAAACCAAAGAAAAACAGAACACCTAAAAACTTTATGATGACATTTTTTCCCCATTCCTGCTGACTTTCAATGCTAGCATTAGAAGAAGTAAAACAGTTGCAGAACCAATTTTGTGCAAGTGTAGGACCTAATTCTGTCTCTTGTTCACTATCCTTGCACCACTTAGAAGAAGGAACCTCTAACCACAACCTGACAACAAGCACAACTAGGTCTGCTTTTATAGCTCTACCACAACTGGATAGCTGTATTAAAATTTCTACAACTGTACTTAGAAGTACCTGTCACATATAAATAGCCTTTGTTTCATTACAATCTCCTATTAATTATATTTAAGTATTTCAAATGCCAGGTATTTTATTACTGTTTTATCTTACGGCATTCTAATCATCTAGAAAATGAACACCTCAGTTAACATGAAAATAATAACAGACACTAAGGGTCACAGATTTCAGTATGAAATTATGACAAGTCACCCATGCATTCAGACGTTCAGAAATTGTCACTGACAAGAGACACACCTGCAATCTTGTAATTAACCTTAATTCAAACCCAACATTCTGAAATCTAGATAAAAAGAATCCTTCAGAGATCACCACTTGTCATTCACACATCTGCATCAAATTCCAGAAAATGAACTTGAGCGCAAGCTGAAGATTCTGTACATAGCAACACTGCATTTCAGCTTATAAAAAGTAAGGGAAGAAAGCAAGCCCACCAAAAGCTTCTATGTAGTCTGTTTTCCAGGAATCATGCAAACTGAACTGTAAAACAAACGCTACCAGGAATGACTGTGTAATGAATGAAAAATAAATTTAAAGAAATGAGCATAATCTTTAAAAATACATCAAATAAAACCTCCAAATAGATACAGCAAGACAGACAAATTTTTCCTTACTAAAAAAAACCCACAGCAATGAAAAAAGACAGTGAGCAGCTTAAACAGGACAGACATATTATTATGACATACTGCATTATTTAGATAAAACTATCCACCTAGCAGATCTGTATACCTGCCCGCATTTTTTAGTAGCAGCATTTGAGCTAAAAGGCACTGTGCCTGTAGAACTCATATATACAACCTCTCAAGAAACACTTTTCCTCCCCTTTATTATACTACTCAAATTCTAAGTATTCATTGGGAGTATTCCAAGAAAAGCAATTCTATATCTGATTACATACTAGTATTTCATTTTCTTTTTATGTTGCCTTAAGTAGCTGACTAATGACAGAGAATTTTTTATGACATTAACTATCATGGTGTCATTGCTGTCCCTAGATTTACCCACAAGCAACAACACAGCGTAACATTTCTACCATATGAGAAGCCTGTGTTATTTGCAAGACTGCAACACTGCATTTAAAATATATTTAAATCTCTCTTAAATAAAAACAAACCCCGAAACTTCAAATAATATACACCACTTGGGATTTCTAATTTTTTTTTCAACACAATACTTCTTCGACTCTAGTTTCAAACAATAACATCAGTCCGTAAACCCCAATCTGAATGATTTGGTTCAAAACCAGAGTATTATGCAGGGGAAGAAAAAGTTACACTGTTCATTAGATCTCAAAGACTACATTGAGCTTTCAAAGCAATCCAATTAAAAGATATAAAAAAAAAAAAAAAAAGAAAAAAGGCAGCAGTCTAATTCTACCACAGTTTGAAAACTTTTGTTTACAGTAGCAAAGACTACAGTTGAAAGACAGGGTTGTTGTAATTAAGCATGCTTAGAACATAACTGATTAAGTAGATTTTATGAGTGTCCCTCAGGCAGCTTACATATTTCATTCTGATTGTAAAAAGGCTCTTCAGACTGCCTAGCAATTGCAGTAATTTCACATCATACATGGAGGAATAAATGGTCAGTCTCTCCCTGATTCAAGTCCTAAGCACAGTAAAGGTTGCACTATTTTTCAAGCATTTTTACCTTCCTTCTTCTTATCCTTGCATCTTTTCCCCGACTCTACACACACTGTTTAACTATAACTCTGTACATGACATAATATTAGCACTATACTCTGCTATACCTTCAGTCCAAGTTTTAGGGGTAACGGCAGCTGTATGTCCAGGCATTCCTGGAGCAGGCCCTGGCCCAGCTGCAGCACCACTCATCGTGTGTAATCCAATACCTGCAGTTTGACAGAGGAAAGAAGCTTAGCAAGATACAAAGTGTTTCCAAGTATTCTAAAATCATTCTGTTTTCTAGAATGCAAGAAAGGATGCTCAGACAAGTAGTATTTTTCCTCATTAAATATGGATTTAAGTAGATTTTACTACAGAAAACACACGTAATGCGGCACAACCTTACTTGGTAGCAAAGCCACATCCACCCAAATGAAGTGACCAGTGAAATTATTAAAACATTACTAAGAAGAAAATAGTATCATCTTAAGCCTCGATTACTAATGCAAACTCAGTAATGGAAGTGTTCAGAAACAAAAAGGTGCATGCTGTTTAATGCAACATAATTTTCTTAGGACCAAAATGTGCTTGCTTACTGCACTGTAACATCTATTACCATTAGGTGAAAAAAATAAGAACATTTTCTTTTCCTTATTTTTTTTACTTGACAGCATACTATACATGGTTTGTTCAACAACCTAAATAATCAGTCAACTTGCTCCAGATTTTTTTATTTACTTTTCTGCATAGTGACAGGAGACTGAAAATCCACTCTAAGAAAAACAGTAAAATTATGATCGGTAAAGTATGATTAACATTCAAAAAATGTCACGCATAATCAGGACGGACACAGTACTGCACAGTGAAATCACTTTTATTTCTGTTTTGACAACATCCTATTAATAATAGATGTGTTTTACGCACTTGCTCAAGCTTAAAACCAACTGCTGTTCAGTTAGATGCCAGAACAGAGTCCCAAATCACAGGCCTGCATAGCACCAGTTTCTTAATTTTATACAGGCAGAACTGCAAGAATTACCTGCGTAATGACACGAAGCCCAGATCCACTTACCGGACTGTCTGTTGAAGGCACCGGGAGGCTGCTGCTGTTGAATGCCAGGCAGGGTCCTCTTGCCCTGAACAGCAAGCTGGAGGTTTTCTGGTAAAGGCTGACCTCTAGCTAACATTTTGTATGCTAGAATCTGAGCCCGCAGCTGATGCAGCTGTACAGGGCTGAAAGGGGAAGGGCCTCTATTAGGTTGATTCATAACCTGTGGGTCTCCTGGTATAATGGGTCCTGGCTGGCTGGGAGTCATCTGGGGTGGAGTTGGACCTCCTCCAGACATTGGACTGGACACGTGCTCTGGCGCTCCTAGTGGAGATGGGTGTGGAGATATATAACCTGGAACATGTAAGAGGATCACAACTTATCTCTCTGGTTAGTCAAATCTAAATTCCACCAAATTTCCTTAACGTTACGGAGAGTATAAAAATGTCTCTCTCAAGTCAGGATACCTGCAGCATTTTCTGCAAGAACAACAGTGCAATCTGAAGCTCCCTGGGATATCAAGATAGCCTCATGAGCTATTCTTTGAGAAGAACTATGATTATACAGTCCAATAAATCCTAAAAATAACAATTACCCTCACATTTGGAGTAAGACAAACTATAACATGAAATACGATACAGAAGCACCAGGATGTGGTACTGTTTCACTAGAATGTTGAACAAATATTTCATTGTGGAACACATGCAGTGACGTCTGCCTATGTTACAGCTTAATACTGTAAGTTTATTTCGATGCACACAAATTAAGGAATACCCATTCACTGATACAAGCCCTCTTTGCTGAAACTCACCAATGTACAGAAGTAGAAACAGATGTTATTCAATTTCTATACAATTGCTCCTTAATTTATACAGATTAAAGGTTTGAGCTACAGAAAAAATGTTCAATACCTTTTACCATCTGGGTGCTCAAGACCTTGGAACATCAACCGCAAGCACAAAAACCATCTTCTGAAGAAGCTGCTGAAGACTGTGTTACTCTATAAAGTTCTGGGAGAGCAAGCACAGTTCTGAAGCAAACAGTGCTTGTATTTTATTACAGCACTTGCAAATGCAGTGTTTTGAAGACTGAATTTTAATTAGACTTAATAGATATTTCCTTGAGCTTCACAGTACATCCATGAAAAGAGATGGCATAGATTTTTGGTAAGATTTCCAAGAAAATGTTGTATGTCAGAGACCAAATATGAAAAGTGATCCTTCAGGTAATGCACAACATAGAACTAGATTTTAAAGATGTCCACCGAGAGTGACAAAGAGGTAACAACACTTACCCACTTCACTCTGCTGTTATGGAGGACAAATAATGCTCTCATCAATTTGAAAATCCTAAAAAAACTTTAAAAAAAAAAATCACGAAATCTTCTGATTCACTTCCATATTCTTTAGCAGGCCACAGATCATTGAACTCTGAAGTTCATGCCACATTTCATGTGGTTTTGGTGACACCAAATCTACTCTTTCTCCATTCTTCCTGACACTTTAAAATGGAACTACATCAATTTCATCTATACGTAGTCCACGTCACAGAAGCAAGTAATTTTGTCCTCTCTTTAGCTTTACTGTTCTTATTGGCCCTTCAGTAAGGGCAACATAGGCAAAATCTCGAAGTAATCTGAACTCTTCTGAGAAGACAGCAGCTGTAAGTCACCAGAACTTACACAAGTGGATAGATGAGTGCTAAAGAATTCAAAGTCCATCAATGCTGAGGCCTGGGGATGAAAATATTCTACAATAAAGTAAAGGTTGTAAATGTCTGAGATAAAGGACAGAAAAGAGAGGATTTCAGCTCTTCTCAAAAAGGAAAATGAAGCAGAAGTACAGTAGGGAAAAAATGGTTTTGTAATGTGAAACGACCAAGTGAGACAAAATAGAAACAGATTCAGTTCAATCTTGTTACTACAGAAGATGACAGGAAACGAAGACGACTCTAGTGAGAATAAGAAAAATTAAGCAGTTCAAGAGAAAAATAGGAAAGCGAGGGGTTCAAGGAAAAGGGAGAATAAAACCTTAAAAAGTTAAAATTATGACGCTATTTGCTAGGTCAATATAAAAATCGTTTATACATCCATTGGTGGTGATAAAAGCTATGATAAGTAACAGTAAGTTTACTCCACTTATTCATCTCCTTCCACTAACTCATTTTTGTTTTGTTTTGCTTTTTTAAAAGAGGAGAAGCTACGAATCTCTTTGCTGAGCACACTGATTTAAAAGAACAACCACCATGCCAAAACAAATCCCAAAATATACAACTGCATTATTTTTTTACACTATAAAATGGTGTTTATTGTGATGTTTATATGTTATTATTACATTTCTAAATCTCAGAATCTGCTTTAAATAGCACCTACCTCGATTACATTGTTCTCAGAACTGCCATTCAAAGAAAGGTTTCTTTGCCCCTTCAAGTTATATTGTCCAAGTTATATATTCCTTAATCACTGATAGATTTCAGACACAGGATCCTGAAATCCATCTGGACTATAAAAATCTAAAACTGTGGTGTAAGATATTGAGCAGTTGTTTACAGTCATGACAGTTCCAACTGCAAGTCTATGACTAAGCTTTGCAAAGGCAGTTTTTCAGAAGCAGGCATTTTTTTCAGCTTTATAGATATGTATCACTTGCACTTCCTCTCTCCCTCAAAGTCCTATGCATTAGGATTCTTGGGAATAGGAAACTAGGCTTGATGAGAATAAGAATGAAAACAAAACTCCAGTAAAATATCTCAGGAAACAACAAAAGCCTTCCAAATTTCTTGTAAACGCTCTAAAATGTGCTATTTACGGAACCTAAATCTTGTGATGCTATGTGGAAATCTTCCTTTTTAAGTCTGAAAACTTCCAGAAGATCTAGAGTTCTGAAAATGATGATGCCGATTCGTATCACTCTCACGGTGAACTTTCTTTCCCTTAAGTCCCATCAGAATTGCACTAACATAACTTGTGACCGTTACTTTTTGTGTTTTGCTATGCACCTCTGAGGATAGTCTGGTTCTGTCTTCTCCACCATCCTTCAGTGGGTCGTAGAAGAGGCTACATAAGAAATCTTCATCAAGCTTTCAGCAGTTAAAAAGCACTGCTTCCTTAACCATATGCATAATTAGCAACACTGCATTCATCCCACTTCGGTTATCAACTTCTTCAACAGAAATACATGACAACATGTCATAAACAATGTATATTCATTACAGTATTGACAATGGAAGAAATCCTAGTTATAACAGTTTACCGAACACAAGTATTTTTGGAGAGCAGACTGTATAAAAAGTTTCTGCTCTAATCACTTTTAAGCTCACTTTAGTTAGCAGAAGCAACATCTTCCCCATCTGTTTTAAAGCTGAAGAACAAGAGAGCTAAAATTGCGAGATATTTTTCTCACTTCTAATGCTGTAATTGAGGAGAACACATATGAATTCTAAACCCTGGTAATGAATATTAGATAGAAAAAGCCAAGGTTTTACCAGTCCAAACACTGGAATATTCAACAGAGGTCTTGACTGCCTGCTAAAAATGAAGAAGCCTTTAATGATGGAAGTGTCAGGATCATACATGTCAAATCTTTCTGCTGAAACTGATAGCTAAGGTGTATTTTTATTCAAAAATGTGACTGTAAGAGAATTTTTGGATTAGAAGATATAGATAGGATTGAAGAAATTTAGTTGTGTCACTCATTTATGTTAACTATCACTTCAACTATCAATTGAAGTTAGTTTTTTTATAAAGGTGTCAAGCACATGCCCACAATAGACAGAAGGAAAGCATAATCCCTTGGAACACAGGGGAAAATATGTTCATGATGGACTGAAGCTACAAACTTCCTTAAGATAAGCAAAATGTAACATTTCCCTGTCCTAGTTTGGCTAGGGTTAACACCAGTTCTTGTGAAACTCTCAACAAAGAGAAAGAGAGGCCACGTGTGCAAGCCATTTAAACCTACAACTGTAGGAACAAACTGTTGAGAGGTCTTACGCTGGCAGGCAGATCGATAAGGTGACAGATCTTTTCTCACCTTTAAAATGCTGAAGAAAATCAGAAAAGGAAGTGTAGCCAATTTAAGAACAGTAGGGACCATGAATATTGCTTGTGAAGTAGCAGTTACCTAGCGAATTCTGCAAGTTAAGCTTAATTGGTGTGTCTCTGTAAGAAGTTCAACAAATACTGCATGACAATTAAAAATATATACAGATCAAGTCCAGAATATTAAATTCCTGTAGCGCTTATGTTTCCACTTACAAATAGCAAGCAAAGAAACCTGAACTGTTCAAATTGGTTTGTATTTCACTGCTTTATCACAGTAACTGCATTTGTTTCAAATTCCAGAAAAACACATAAATTGTTTCAGTCCATTTATATCTTTTTATGAATTATTTCTAATAAAAAAATATTTTATTTTACAAAAATATTTGTTTTGTCTTTGCAATTTCTCCCCATTCCTCTTACACACTCAAATCTAAGCACAATTTTCATCTTCTGGATAACTCTGCTTAGCAGTTTAACCATTTACAGCGTATCTCGTACTTCTAGTATCAATACCAGGGTTTTTAGCACTGTTTATTCAAAGAGGCCGAAGGCAGTTTCTAACAGTTCAAATTCAGTTAAGTGCAGTATGATTATGATTTGAACAGCTGATCAAGTTGGAGCAATGGATTTTCCTTTCATTTAATCTATTAGCATTACAAGAAAGGTATTAAGACTGAACAGGCACATCATAGTGTACAAGAAAGAAAAGTGGTCACCAGAAACAGTCAGGAACGTTACCCTTTCTCCTATTTGGTAGCATGAGTAGAAAGGAGTAACTTTTGAGGAAAAAGATACCAATTCAAACTATTTTTTGCCATAAATTAGTATCAGACTTCTGAAAAACATCCTATTGCAGTAACACTGCAATAAAAATTTGACAATCTGCATGAGCTAGTTATAGATTTTGTCTGCATGACTAACATCCCACTAAGCACCAAGAAAAAAAATCCATAATCTAAATAATAAAGTTGCACACCTTATTTTAATAATTATTGTTAGTATAAAAGATGCAAAAATCTCAGAACAGTAACTGTCATCCAAACAGCAAATAGGCGTTTATGAGCAAAATGACAAAGTTCTTACAGATTTAGCTTACTAATGTTTCTGATTTACTCATCAAGGTAAGACATCTCACCTCAAAAAGGGTCTATTAATTATTTCTTACCATAGACTGTAAGAATCATTACTTCCAAAATTCTGTATTGTATCGACTTGCTCTTTGTAACTTCAGTGGTTTTTATTTCAAGATTGTTCACTCGCAACTGCACGTTTGATTTAAGTGAATTATGTCTGTAACTGCATGTGCAGTCCACCAATTTATTTGTTAATCACCCACATTGGTAAGCTCGTATTTTATAAAAATTCCTGCTTTTGTACTTAGACACTCTTTTGCAAGACCTTTAAAAAAAAAAATCACTAAAGACTGCTATTGGAACATTTAACATTTAAATTAAATTTCATTTTGTGATCAGTTACAACTGTAAGCTGCATACAGAAGGATTACTGCCTATGCATTTATTACAACTGTTCTACTCAGAGCTCTAAGAACAGAAGCATTTCAAGAAGGCTATCCATCTTCCCACTCTCAAAGAATTTAAAGCCTTGTTTCCTCCTCTAGCTTACCAGTTCTTGTCAGAATCCTGAAGCCTGTTTACAGCTTCACAGATTTCTGGTAATAAAGGACCATTACAGCTACAACAGTCTGCCTAACTTGTCTAAAACAAACCAAAGACTCTTACGCTTTTAAAAAATCTCCTTCCTCTGGTCTGCGGAACAGATGAGAAAGACATCCACTGCTGACTTAGATTTCATGTGACAAAACCTACCATAAATACTGGGGTGATCCTTGTTCCAAACTTAATTACCTTCATTAAGTAAGATCTAAGTATTCAATACAGGTGGAACACACCTTATTTAAATTTGCCAGTATCAAAATTCACTGCACTTTTTTTTTTTTCACTTTTTTTTTTTAAAGGATCCATCCATTACTAGCCTTTCTGCCACCTGGGAATGTGCAGACTGATCAAGTCATCTTTTAATTCTCTCTCACAGAGAATAAAATATTGACTTTAACATTCTCCAGGCAAAAAAACCCAAGTCTTCCAAGTTTCAAATCATTCCTTTATTTGCCTTCTAAATAAGGCACAATTTCATAGAACCACAGAATCGTAAAGGTTGAGAAAGGGACTTCTCAAGATCATCTAGTCCAGCCCCCTGCTCAAACAGCATCAACTACAGCAGGCTGTCCAGCAACATGTCCAGACAGGTTTTGACTATCTCTGTGGTTGGCAACTAGACAATCTCTCTTGGCAACATACTGTACTGTTCAGCCATGTTTACAGTAAAAGCAAATTTTCTTACGTTCCAGTGGAATTCTGTGTGTTTCAGTTTGTGCCAATTGTCTCCACTTCTGTCACTGATAATCACTGCAGAGTCTGGCTCCCCCTTTGCCACTCTGTCCCATCAGGTACTTCTGAGCCTTCTCTTTTCAGGCTATGCAGTTTCAGCTCACTCAGCCTCTCCTCATACAAAAGATGTTTCAAACACTTGATGCTACCTTAAACATGTCTCAACATCTTTCTGAACTGTAGATACTGGAATGGAATACAATACTACGATACATCCTTCAGCTAATTCATTAGAAAGGGTGACACAACTTCTCAATTAATATGTCCCTGCTTCTGTCCGTAGGTAGTACATTTCATCTCATGGTTGCAATACTGTACATGGCAATACACATTTAAGTCTGCCAGAATACTCAAAACTCTTTTCAGCCTTCCTGCTTTGTATGATACAGTCTCATACCAACTACACAATAAACTACTTTGCTCCTAGACACACAATGCTGTTAGCTACGTTAAAACCTGTGCTAGAGAAATAACCGCATTCTGCTGCGCGTCCTGATCAACCTTTCTAACCTCTGGTTTGTTCTTTACTGCTAAACCTCTGCGCTATCTGCAAGTTCTATCAGTGCTGATTTTACACGTCTTTCCAGATCACTGACAAATACATTGAACAGCACTGAACCAAAATAGAATCCTACAAGACTAATTAGAAAAATCCACAATTGTATGATCATCTTTTATTTGCAGTTAGTTTTAAAATCTGTCACTTAATTAGCTTAATATATTTAATGTAGGTTATATCTATTTTATTTCGTGCTTTCTCCTAAACCAGAATGTCACACATTAACAAGCCAAGCACCAGCACCATTTATAACTCTCCCAAGCAGACAAAGTTGTGTCTATCATTACTAATACTGGCTTTAATGATGCATGGAGAAATCCCATACATAAGCCAGGATCCATCTGCCTCATGACTGTACAAACACTGTACTGCACTAAGTACTGTACTACACCTGTCTACACTTTAATAAATCAATGTAGCTTATGGACTCCACAAAGCGAGTAGTAATTTTGTTTGACAAGGCTGACTTTACGCTATTCAGAGGGACCTGGACAAGCTCTGTAAGGCCAAATGCAAGGTCTTGCACGTGGGTTGGGGCGGTCCCTGGTATGAATACAGGCTGGAGGATGAAGGGATTGAGAGCAGCCCTGCAGAGAAGGACTTGGAGGTACTGGTGGATGAAAAGCTGGGCATGAGCTGGCAATGCATGCTTGCAGCCCAGAAAGCCAACCACATCCTGGGCTGCACCAAAAGAAGAGTGGCAAGCAGGTACAAGGGAGGCGATTCTGCCTCTCTACTCCACTATGGTGAGACCCCACCTGGAGTACTAGAGCCCTCAGTACAGGAGAGACATGGACCTGTTGGAGCGGGTCCAGAGGAGGGCCACAGAAATGGTCAGAGGGATGGAGCACTTCTCCTGCGAGGACAGGCTGAGAGAGTTCGGGTTATTCACCCTGGAGAAGAGAGGGCTCCGGGGAGACCTTATCACAGCCTTTCAATACTTAAAGGGGGCTTATAAGATAGATGGAGAGAGACTTTTTAATAGGGCCTGTAGCGATAGGACAAAGGGGCAGATTCAGATCGGGTGTACTAAAGACATTTTTTACAATGTGTGTGGTGAAATGCTGGAACAGGTTTCCCAGAGAGGTAGTAAGTGCCCCATCCCTAGAAACATTCAAGGTCAGGTTGGTCGGGGCTCTGAGCAACCTGGTCTAGCTGAAGATGTTCCTGATTATTGCAGGGAGGTTGGACTAGATGACCTTTAAAGGCCCCTTCCAATACAAACCGTACTGTGATTCTATGAATTTTCTGTAAGACTATTCTCAATGGCCTGTATTAATAGACAAGATCACATGGAATTAAAAGACAGACAATGCTCTTTGATTTTACCTAGAACCAGTGATAGACTAAATGACATTTAACTGATAGATGGTCAATTCAGCTTCTGCTTTCAAACTAATGGCAGAAGTTTAGTGTCATCCATTCCCTGGGGTTTTGAACTTCTTCAGCTACTTTCCACCAAACACTCAAAACAAGTAACATTAATTAGTACATATATTTTTCTACTTTGAGGCCTACAAACAATAAGCCATAAACAAAACAGACCTAGAACTACTGAGATGCAATTTCTATTTGACATGTATATTGTTAAAAATTTTACATAACTGCAATGAAAAAATCACCTATCAGACATCCAAGAATCTACAAGAAAGTGAACCTTATAGTAAGTTTTGGTTTCTAACAATGTATCAAACGTCACTGAAGATTTTGTCAAGATTAGAAGATTTACTATGCATCTTTCCATGGATTCGCAGAGAACTCACACTGTCCTCTCCCCATGAGTGTGGGAATGGGTAAGCTCACTCTCTTTTACCACATTGCCTATTTCTACAAAGCCTGTAGGAACACAACTGTGTTACAGGACTTTAATCCCCCAGTAAGTCAGACTAAAATTATCCAATAGATTGAAAGGTCATTAAGAAACCTGTTTTTCTATATTCAATATGTACACTAATAGGGAGAAAGTACAAAGTCAGCAGCTGAGACTTTCCCCAGCGCATATCAGAATAGCCTCAAGCACCATCGCCATTTTTTGTGAAAAGATAATTGTGTAAGAAGAAAGGAAAGGAGACGTAGAGGCAAAGAAAGCTAAACCACTCCTCAATAATGTCAAGTAGAGCATTTAAAATATTAGAACGGAGGGGTGGGGGTGAGGTGGGGTTAATTATTTCTTTAAAATGCCTGCTTACATTAGAATTCCAGTATTCTCTGTTTACCTTGCAATAGTTGCTGACATACACCAAAAAGACAGCAGGGATCTGTAGTCTTTAGCCTGCCACAGATGCTACTAATACAATCATCTTTTTGCAGAGCAACACAACCTGCAAGTCTGATCTCAGACAGCACACAAAAGAAGAAAACAATTCAGAGCTACTTGTATTTGAAGCATTTCCAACTTAGGTTCTTGCATGTTAAGCACATTATGTTTGAATTGGACCCATCTTCATCATCAGACTAAACGCTCTGTTCATTTTAAGAAACAAGTTTCATTACAAGCAAAAGAGTGTCTCTGAATGCAAAGTCAAGGTAGAATTTTGGTCTTGGGTGATCATGCTTGCATCTCATTGAAATCAGTGGAAGAGTCTTAACTGATGGAGAATTTGTTCCTGCAAAGTCAGTTCTATTTTACGCAACTGATACTGAAAGCTGTAATGGAACAACAGTACTTTCTAGTGTTCAAGGTCCCAGACAGGGACTCAGTTGACAGATTACAGACTAGGGCTTCAGTCACAGCCCACCGTAAAGTCACAATGCAGTTCAGGCTGAGCCATTCTGATGATTTGTACCTTTTTTTCCGCTCCAGCATTTCTCTCATCCTGTGTAATGAACAGGTAAATACATCAAATAGGGGCCATGTCTTAATAGATTTGTACAGAGTGTGTCACACCAGGACCCTAATTTCAGTTGGGATTCTTCAGGTGTTGCTGTAACATGCAATATACAAAGCCTTATCTGCTGAAGTAATTAATACTAGTAGGTGTTACCAGTTAAATCTCCAACATACTGAGCTACTTACAGAATGCATGTCCTCCCACATAGCAAGCTAAAGGACACAAAGAAGGCATGTAGCAATGTGGCAAAAAGAGTTTCTGTTTTCTGGCATAAAAAATTTTGAAAATAACTTTGATCAGCCCTTGACCACACATTATAGACATTAAAGAAGGTTTCTCTAGGTTTGCTTGCGTTCTTATCATTCCTTCACCACAGGATTAAAATAAAGCATATTCTAATGCATTTACATTTATAAGAGCCACATAAGACAGGAAAGAACTAGGTGGGGGTTTTTTAGAGACGTGAACTGAAATCTCTAATAGACTTAGCCCAATTACTTGCCCCAGGCACAGACTTGAATTTTAGCTTTCTTCTGTTACATGACTGATGGGACACTCCAGAAAGCAAGGGGATTCAGCTATTCACCTTGTCCTGTGATATTAATTCAACTTTTCCAAACAAAGCTGAAAAGAAATGCTTGAAATCTGTTACATATAACTACTGACTCTCTGTGGAACACAGGGGCCCCAAAATCATACACCATGCACGCTATGGATAAACCTTGGCTATGCTGGTCCATTGGACTCTGAGGTGGGCCCATTCCAGGGTGAGGAGGTCGCATACTCTTCATGGAGCCACAGTGAACATCTTCAACCATTCCTTTTTCGTGCAAGCCATCGATAGACTGTGAAAACAAAGTAAATGTTTATATAAATACAGTATATAAATCCACTACAAAAATCCAAAGAACTTTTAACTCAAAAACTAAACAAACACTTAAAGAGCAAAAACTTAGCAGCCATTCAAAATAAATACAGTGGGAACCTTTACCTCTGGAATCAGGCATGTGGGGAAGCACAAAGCACCATTAGACTGCTTGGCCCCTCTGTTCCCTTTTTTTCCTTTTTTCTTTTCTCCTTATGAACTGTTTTGCAATGCCAGGGAGGCAAACTGTCCAAATACAAACACATGAACCATATTGGCCTCATATTAGAAAGCAGTGTAACACACACCAACTTATGACAGTACAGCCTGTGGCTGGGCTCAAGTTATTTTTAGCCCAAACTTTGCCCTTTCAGTCACTGCTCTACTGGAACGTCCCAAACGCTGTTTCTCTTCAAAAACAAAGATGACATTGCAGGAGGCAACCTCTTCTTTGCAGGCAAAAACAGGAATAGGCAGTGAAGGAAAGGGAACCAGTTCTACTCAAATACTTGTGCTCCCCACAGTTCCTGTCACCTCATTCACTCCTCGAAAACTACAGTTCTCATGGTACTTGAAATGCAGAACAGGACCAAGTGCCTTCTTCAGAGAGTGAAGACAGACAGCTTGGGGTCAGAAAAACAGGCTGAGGGCATGCAGGGCACTGGAAAAGGCTACATAATAGAAATTGAAAAACTGTGAATGTGAAAATAGGGGAAAAGTAACATCAGAAGGAAGACGTCTTAAAAAAAACTAAAAAGTTTTACCTGAAAGCAAAAATTATATCAGATCCCTAACTAGGGAAGAGATCATGCTCATTAACTTCTAACTTAGAGGTCTGCAAGGCTTTGTATTAGGAAGGAATTGCTTAGTTATCTTCTCTCTACAGAAATATGTAGCGCTGGTTCCTCTCTGCGAGACATATATGCATGCACACTTAAAACAGCTCTTGCAAACCCCACTGTGGAGACCTTGCAGTCTGTTTTATCTAAATGCACATGTACTTCTTGAGAATTCTTTTTTAAAAAGACAGTTAAGAAAACCTACTCCACTGGAAAATACAGGCAATTAACAAAAAGAGTGTGCAAGAAGCAATATGAAGTCACAGAAAAACAAGACACTGTCACATTTCCTCTTTTCAAGCAATTTGTTGCATGTGAATCAGTTTAAGCAGAACTAAACATGCCATCCTTTCTATAAAGGAAAAAATAATTCTAAATTTTAATTTTTAAAACCTTCACATTGATTTTACACTTTCCACTGCAATAATGAGATTTTACTGAAAGTATCTTTAAACACGTGGGTTGTTTTTTTATCAGCATTTTTGAAGGATTTCACTATCATTTTTCCCATCAGAAACTATGGGTTAAAGGAGAAAAGTTATAGAAAAGGAGAAGTAAAATGGCTTTGTTATGTTTCCTCAAATTGTTTAGTTGTCATGACAGTATAAAAACATTTGTGAAAAGAATCTGTATCAGAAAAATACTCACTGATCAAGAAACTATTTTTGATTACAAGAACTTGGGATATGGAGTAGAAATGTAGAGATAAATGACTGACACATTAAAAATAGTCCCACTGTGCTAACTAAGTGAATCCCAACGCCCTTTTCTAAGGCATGAAGATTCTTCCCTCTCCCTTCGCCCCTACTTACAAAGATAACCAACGCAGAAGACAACAATCAGTTCACATTCTGCCTGCAGGAGCTGAATACTAAAGAAACAAAACCTGTAAAGCCAGACCCATTCCTGTTATCATGGTATGCGTAGAGGACTCAATCTTTAAGGCCGCCAAGAGGAGGAGGGGACTGCGCGGGAAATTGGATCTGGTTTCCAGAACAGAGGACTCTAGCTGTACACATCTGTGGTGTGACTGCAGAGACAGGTGTCACTGCGCTAATGGGTGGCAACCATGGAATCTCTACAAATGCAGGCAGCTTGGATGGGACTAAGACGGGACACAGCGTGCATACCCAGAGCAGCAGAAATACCAGTGTACAGAAGGCAGGGGAAAGGAGCTGGCATTAACAAAGATCAACTGTGAAGAGGAAAACAAATACAGGGCCCTTCAAAAAGAGAATTTTAAAAAATGAAACAGAAGCAGAATGGTAAGGATGTAACCATAGAAGAAAACATCAACTGAAGGAAAGAACTGATTAAAAGAAGAGTTTTGTACGGTAAGTATTAAAAAAAAGAAAACCAACAAAACACACAAAATATCTGTTGCAAACTGAAATGCTTCAAGTTTAATGGGAGAGAGCCTAAATATAGCAAGAACAGGGTTTGCTTCTGTGCGTTTGCAGAAATTATGCTCTGAAAAAAAATGAAGGTGAAATTCATTAGAAATAGATTAGGAAAGGTAGACCTCATTAACCATATTTTTTTTACTAGCAAAGATACAAAATATGAAGATGGCATAAAATTATCTGAAGACAAAATTAGTTTTAATATCACAGTTAACACTACTGTGATAACTTAGGCAGAGGCCTGTATTTCCAAGAATATTTTTCATCTAAAAGCACCTTTGCTGTCTATGGGGAAAACCCTGTAAAATAGGAGAGACAATGCAGCAGAGGACTACAAGAACTGCAAAATAGTTCTTTTTTATAACTTCTTTGAATCACTGTGTAGTTACAGCATTAGATCATAACTTTAAATCTATCTAACAGATTAAAAATTACAGAAAGGATCTTACAATACAATTTCTGTAAATTCTTCAGTCCTGTATAAATTATTAAAGATATCCTCCACAATGACATTGTTGGCCTGAGGAATGTAACCTGTGCTACCAATAAAGCACTACTACCACGTTTGGGTACTTTCATTTTTTATTATTTTAATATGACAGAACAGAATGGAAATAGGAAGCTGAGACATATTCACCTTGGAGTACACATTACTATCTTCATTGATCCCATTAAGTAAGAACAAGCCAGATAGTGCTTCTAGAAAACACAATGAGGATGAGCTTCAAGTGTATGCAAGCCCACACCTACAGACTTGGCAGACCTACAATCTTTACATAATGCCTAACACATAAGGAACATTTTGCCGACACTGCTATTACTCTGAATTTTACTCTGAAGTTCTCTGAAGAATTAGGGTTTACTCACAGACAGCATTGCATCACAGTTTGACCTATTTCCAAGGCAAACCGTCAGACTATGGTGTCTTTTTTCATCTCCTTCCCCTCGTAAAAAAAACAAGAAACAAAAAAAATTGGCCTTGAAATCAGAGACTAAGATCACGTATCAAAGCAGACGACTTCTAGACTGTGCATCCTCTATACCAGCAAAAATTACATAGGCCAAACACCAATGCATTGTCACATAACTGCACACCATAACCAAATGCATCAGTGACAGACAACTAGACTGACTGTGGTTCTCCTTGCATTAGGGACTTGGACAACAATTCTGTCAATCTTAAATCACTAAAACTACCATTTTAAATGAGGTCTCCACTCATTTCTCAAGGTTAACAACAATATTTTCTTTCTTTTTTCACTTGTGTAAACACATACAACAAAAATAATGCAGGAAGCATGCCCGCTGAATAAACAGGCATTACTTTCAGAAGCATGAAAAAATTTTAAGATTCTCACAATATCTAACGTGCACATACCTGTTAGCCAACAATATATGAAATAGGAAATCATTTGCCTTCTGTTTTACTGGAACATGAGTGATAAAATACTGTATTTAGTAAAAAATGCCGGGTTTGTAGGAAAATATTTTTTCTATCACTTTTTCTCTCACTCACCCAAAAGAGTAATATTGCCCATGACATCATAATAATTCTTCCACAGCCAGTAATCATTTACAGTACACCCCATTACAACTTCACAAAAGAAATAACTATGCATCAGGTTACGACTAAATGAAAGAGAAAATAAACCAAGAGCTCACAGTACTATTCCCATCCCTCAAGTGAGAACCACGGAAATTAAATAAATATACTGTTGCCATAACTAAGAGTTAAGCAGTTAAAATCATGTGGCCCAGCTGGTGTATAAGAGCATACAGAAGGCTGTATCAGTTCAGACCAAAACCATCTAACCCTATGTTCTGCCTCCAAAGGAGCTGGTATGTGAATGCCAAGGAAAAGTAAGATCAGGTCAACCATGTAACAATGCTTTCCTTTAATATCTTCCCCGTATTTTCACCTCATGAGACTCTCTGAGGCTGTTAAGGCTTGTCCATTTAGCATTCCCCCCTGACAGACTTCTAAGCATTTCTCCTTAAATGTACCTGTCTTACATCCAAGATATACTTAGTAAAATTTTGAACTGCAAGTACTCCCCTGGCAATTTGATCGATAGTCTAAACATTACTTAAGAAAGTAGCAAGAAAGATAGCTAATTTATTGTTTCTATCAAAACTGTATTATGTAAATCAAGAATAAATTTTCCTGTGCAAGGGTTTTCTGGTTACTACATACTTTAGGAATTATGATTTATTCATACCAGTCTGTATCCATCAGTGTTTTCTCTAATGTTGGAAACTTCAGGGTTTGGGATTTTTTTTACGCATCATATTGTTCTTTGTAAGCTGGTCAAACAAGTAACGTGTAATTAAGGTTTTTCACTACTTAGTCTGTGAATTTTAAATGAAGTACCACATCCCACTGTATACATGGGATGTGTACCCCACAAGCAACTGCATAACAGGGACACTTCTTGTGCAATCTCTCACTTTAACTGCATTTCATTAAGAAAAAAAAAGTGTTATATTACACCATGACTTAGGCTTTACATAACACTAAGCAGAACAAAAACGTCTACTTGGTCAAACTGCAGGTGGCTGACCAGTTTTTTTAATTACATGGAACAACACTCAAGTAACATTTGCAAAATAGTCTAGAGGCACCCTACCACAGCATTTCTTAAACAGAGCCTTCCCTCAGTTGTCACAATACACTACTTCTGGGGTTACACAGGAAAACAGACTAGAAAACTGATCTAGACTGAAAAATTAACCAGGATTTTTTTTTTTTCACCTGGATCAGTTTAACAGACCCATTTTCTAGCTTAATCACACATACACAAAGGCACGCTGAAACTTCACAGGATCACAGAAACGTAGGGGTTCAAAGAGATCATCTAGTCCAGCTCCCCTCCCAAAGCAGGTTCACCTACAGCAGGTTGCATAGGAACGCATCCAGGTGGGTTTTGAGGATCTCCAGAGTCGGAGACTCCACAACCTCTCTGGGCAGCCTGTTCTGGTGCCCTGGCACCTTCAAAGTAAAGGAGTTCCTCCTCATGGTTAGATGGAACTTTCTATGCTCAAGTTTGTGCCCGTTACCTCCTGTCTCGTCACTGGGCACTACTGAAAAATAGTCTGTCCCATCCTCTTGACATCCATCCTTTAGGTATTTATAAGCATGGATGAGATCCCTTCCCAGTCTTCTCCAGGCTAAACAGACCCAGGTTTCTCAGCCTTTCCCCGTAAGAGAGGTGCTCCAGTCCCTTGATCATCTTTTAACCCTGCACTGGACCCCCTCCAGTAGTTCCCTGTCTTTCTTGAACTGGGGAGCCCAGAACTGGACACAGTGACATGGCAACCTAGAGGACAGCAAGGCTGCTTCTACTAAAATAAGGGCTTGTGAAATTACAGCCTTTGTTTCATTATCAGAATCAAGGTAGAGAAAAGAGAAGTTTTACTACAACTGTACTCACTGGTCACCTTTGAATTAGCTATCCAGACTTTTCACATTCATGGTGCTTTTTTCAAAACATTTAAATGCCATCTCAACAGGAGAATTTCTACTCTAGCTCACAGACTTTCTGTTTCTAAAGTCTCTGAAACAACTTTGTGGGATGCATTTGTTGTTCTGTTTCTCATGCTAACATACCATTAAATGTCTGAAGAACCCACAAGGTGAAATAGGATATAGCAGTTAAAAACATAATATATTCAACCATTCTAATGGAAAAGTCTTAATGCTGCCCTCCTCTTCTACAGGTACAGAATCTCTTAAAAACCGAAAGAAAGAAGAGCATCGAAGGGTGTAAAAACCCCGGCTGACTAGGAAGTCGGGGGCATTCACCACAGTAACGGAAGCTTGGGCTGTAACTGACCCCACAAACAAGGAAATGCCGTTTGCAATTGTCTGATCTGGCTAATGGCTAAATTACATACTTCAAGATTCAAATGCAAAAGTTTTAGTTAGTAAATGTACTGACCTCTCAGAATTACAATAGCTCAGTACAAACGGGCAGCTGGATCATGGTCTCCTTTACTTCAGCTGTCTTTGTGCCGTTAGAAATTTTAATGATACAGCTCTTCACACAGAAGATGGTAGTGTCATGTCTCTATGACTGGACACTGTTTTAATGAAACCGATTCATATGTGAAAATGGCAACATGATGAGTTGCCAATTCATGAGCAAAACTAAAATATATTACCTTAAAACTATTTTTTTATTGTATATTTAATTTTTTTCTATGCGCATATGCACTTCCAAGCAGAATCAACAATAGTTACCAAAATGTTTTCAATATTTTGGCTCTGTGAGCTGTTACTGCATATTCCTCAGAGCAGAACATCAATGAAATTGAAATTATCCTAAACCCTAAATGTCTGGTACACAACCAAATAAAAATGACAATACATAAAGAGACTATTCTCATAAAGGAAATTCCACACAAGGAAATATTTCCTCAAAGCAAAAGACATTAATGACAGTCTAAGCACACATGTCATTTTAAGTGTGTAACAACCACTGAAGTCCAATTATTCACATGTTCTACATTACATAGTTTTAAACTCCTTAGTAAAATGGAGCCTTCATAAAATAACTTGGAAAACAGGTTTTTTTATCAACATAGAGAAGTAAACAAATTCATAAGCACAACCTCTTTAGGAGTTAAAAATAATGTTTTGGGTTTTTTTTAAAAATCCATGCAAAACTAAAAACCAACCAGAAAAATGCAAGATACATCCAAACAGATAAGAAAGAAAAAAAAAAAAAGGTGGTTAGAACAGTCTACCATAAGGTTTTAACACTCTAATTCCATTTTTTCCCTGGTAATGTCTACCTCTATGAAAAGTGCAGCTTATAAACGAAGACCGGCAAACTACTAACTCTATAGTTGAAAGTATTCTACTAATTAGGAACAAGGAAACTATGTTTAAACTGATATATGCATAATTTTTAGTAATAAAGACAGAAGTGGGAGGGGAGCTGCAGTTTTGCAGGGGATACATGATGCATAGTAGCAGTTACATTACTGTTAAGTAGTCTTTTTGATCAGTGGAGAGAACTCTACGAAAGAAAGGTTCATTTGTAATAAACTATTACCTTATGCATTTGGTGCATGCCTTCCTGTGGATAATCAGTAGGCCCCATTGTCGGCATTGGATGTGGGACACTGGGTGGACCAGGACTTGGCCCCATCATGCTGTGAACAGAGCCAGGAGACGGCCCTGGTCCTGGGCTAGGTCCTAGAATCGGTCCAGGTGAAGGTCCTGGTCCAGGGGAAGGACCAGGATGAGGCATGGCGCCAGGGTCTGTAGGCGTGGACATCTATTTTCTGTCTCCTTTTCAATTAGCAGAATAGCTCTAATAAAAAACAAAACAAAAACAAAACCAGAATTTCTATGTGACATTAGGGGCATTGAAAAAATGCAATAAAATCTACTGGCAGTCGTTATGCACACACACACATACACATGCAAGCTGTCATCAGCAGAAGATGCTTACGTGATCCCTCCTGTTGCACATTAGTTTGACCACCCTTCTAAAAGCCCACTACATGAATAAGGATCCTGATAGTTCAGTCAATTTCTGGATGTTTATATGGTACTCACAAAACTAAGCAACTGCTATGCTATGAGAAACACCTACCAGAGACAATGGTAGTTCAACTGACTTGCTATCATCAGATGGATCACATGGGGTCAAGCACAGCACTACTAAAAGCAGGGGCAATAGCTGGGTACTTCTGTAATTTCCGAACATGTGTTCAAAAATCTCTTCCTAAACACATGTGACTGCACTGAAATTCGTACTTGTCAATTCATGGTAATGCAGCAAAACAAGCACTACAAGGATTATTAAGACTCTTTTCTGACTTTGTTTTTAAAGTTACATATTAATGTAGGACCTCTCTGGTTATGTCTATATGCAATCATAATATCAAATGAAACAGACAACAGGAAAGACAATTACTTTCAACTTAAGAGTGATAATTCACTTGAGGACTTGTGATGATGTCACAAACCAGAAGAATACAGTTCAAGTGGCTTATAAAACAGTATAGAACAAATACAGGCTTCTACCGCTTGGAAAACCAACTATTACTATATTTTTATTTCTGTGTTCTTAGTAGAACAAAATCGATGCAGGATGCAGGCTTGAAACATTCTTCAGCTTTCTGAAACCTTTTATTAATGTCTAATATCAGGAACTGTTTGTCTACTAATGTCAGAGTATTGTAACGTGTTGACACAGCTGCCGTATTTTTTACAAAACTGATGGTTAGCTGCTGTTAGCCAGATCAGACGTGTTTCTTGGCATTCCCCACTCTCAACAGCACCATTTTTGCGGGTTTGATCAAACAGTGTTGTCATTATTTGAGCAGTTAAGCCAGCAGAAAAGTAACCGTATACTAAAAAAACCCAAAACCACCAAACCATCTAGTGATTCAGGTTACTGAAGTGACTTTCTGAAAGGACAGATGTGGTCGCAATGCCAGCACAAGGACACAAGTAGTATCACCACTTTCAACAACTGCTGACAGTTAGACGGACTTAGCCTGGTCCCTCTACTTACTTCGGGTGTAGTGTTATAGCAAGGTTACCTGCCCGTGTTTACTTGTCCCATAATAACAAAGCCAATACAGCAAAAAATGAGTCTTACTAAAAAGCATTCTAATTTGGTACATTACAAGGTAATAATTACGATGTAATGGTATGTTACAAGGCTCAAGACGGCTCCCTGGCCCAGCCTCTCTCCTTGCAGAGTTTATCACCGAACAGCACTCCACATTCTACATCCGGGTTTATCACTATCCATAGTTAGCAGTAATTACTTTCTAACATGAGTAAGTGGTGTAACCCTGTTATGATTGCTTATATAAAGCCACACTATAAAACTGTAAACACCCTGGCTTGCAGTCAAATTAAGAAACAGACACTCAAGGAAAACAAAGTACCCTCCCAAGGCTCCCAACAAAGCAGAAAGGAGGTCCGTTGGCAAGACGTTAGAAAAAAAGTGGATTAGTATTTACAGCCAGCCATCAGGGAATTCAGAGCTTACAGAACTGATCATCTTTCTTCATTTACGAGCAAGAGTTTTTATTTACCAGAACCCACACAGAAGATAAAATGCTACTATATCAAGACCATTTTGACTTACCCCCAATTACCTAATCGTTCTGTCAGGATCAAAACCAGCCTAATAGCTTTTGCTTATAAACTCATTTTTGTTATGCTTTAATAGCTACTACTTTCTTCTGACTAAAGGCAACAAATTAGAACAACGCTTAACTCATTTAAAATAAAACATCCTCACCTGAAATAAGCTACCTTGGGATCCTATTTCCTTGCAAGGTAAAACAGGCAGCTGCCTATGAAGCTTCTCTGTTCAAAACAAAACACTTTAGTCGCTAATTAGTCTCCTACAACCTCACGACATTACCACAAAAGGAATCAAGTTATCAAATTTTCACAACTGCATACAGCATGCCTTATCTTCCTGTAAGTGGCCAGCAGTTTGGCTGTATGAAGGACAACAGACATTTCCACACAACTAAGAGTTTTTATATGAGTCAATCATTACAACACAAAATATGACTGACACTTTCACAGCTGACTCTCTCTGCATGTTACAAGACAAATTCAATCCATTTAACAAGGCAAAACCTAGCACCACCACTAACATCCAGAAAAATTTATACAGAACCACAATGCAATCAATTACAAAACTATCAGTATACGGGACCCCAAAATATCCCATTTCACATAAGACTTCTATCTATACCTATGAATTAAAACACGTAACAAAGTCTCACCCTCTATTCACCTCAATTTCAAATTCAAATTGCAGTTCTCATAAAAATTCACTGGCTCCAGTCTCAGTTCCACTAGCTACACTGTCATTTAAACACACATTAAACATGTCCTGTATACAAATTTGGAAAAACTAAAATTCTTTTTAACGGGCTAGCAAATGCCCAACCTGTGAAAAACAGAAGGGAATGTTGCACCCCTTAAACCAGATCAAGTCCTTCCATTATCTTTCTTTAAGAGCAGATGAACTCGTCCAATCTTACATAATTGCGAATTGTCTTAAACAGATTTGTATTCAGAGATTTTTGTATGTCAAAGCACATACTTCTATGGAAAAAAAATAATTGATTTGGAAGATCTATATCAGGGGAAATTAAAACCTTGGAAAATACTATCTGAATGCAAGTAATAAATCCTGTCCAAAGATACCCATGGACATGAAAAGGCAAAGCAATTTTCTCTGGCAACAACAGTACACAAAATAAAAAAAACCAGCCACTGCCATAAACCAGAACACATTACACATGGCCCTCCCAACCAAGGATGTGTTCACAGAAAAGAACTGCTAAAAAGCTTATAATTTAGTATGTTTCAAAAATAGGTTTGTTTATATTTACTAAGACTGAGATTGTATTAAAAACTCACAGAAACTAGGCACCCTGCTCTCATTAAAATTCAGTAAGAGATAGACAACGAATTCCTCTAGGCCTTTATAAAAGTGTCATTAAAGTCAAAGCAAAAATCTACAAAGAGACAACAGGTGCAATAGTGGCCAGGCTCCATGCAGATAACATTGGTATCAGTTTGCGTAAATTCTGGTGCCTATAATGAAATAAGCAAAATGAAGCCAACTCCCTGGCAAAGCCAGTGTTAACCATTTGTTTGGACTGGTTTTTAATGAGTACTGCCTGTTACAATGACAAATCGAAGGGGAGGAAAGAGAGGAAAAAAAGAAAAAGGAAAAAAAAACAACAAAACCCCACAAAACAACAGGGTATAAGGACTTAAATAAAATGAAAAAAAAACAAATTTTCATCTCATTATCCCAAATTATAAGGCTGCTGACCCTGATTCTCAAATGGATTACATACTGTCTTAATTGTTTCTCAAGTGTCCAATTCTCATGGGGTTTTTCACATGACTTCAAATAAGAAGTATCTCTTCTTGAACTGTCATCCCTCATCACTTCGTAGGTTTATTTACATCAACACCACCAAATCTCTTTTGTGAACAGCCCCATATGGATCTAGTGGGGATTGAATTAGCTGTGGTGAATCACCCTGATCTTCCTGCGGTCTCAGAGAATATCTCCACCTCAGCTGGACATGCTGGAGTTGAGAAAGAGAGGGAAAAAAATCTAACATTGTCAAAGCAACTTTCTATGCACCTAGGAGGTTTTGTAGATGTAGCTAACCCATTGTACAATAGGGTGTCTATCAGCTGAATGTTTCAGGATGCACAACATCCAAGCACATTACACGTGTTTTGGTATAAACTTCCTACAAACCCAAAGGTAACAAAGGCCTGGATTTCCTTCACGTGAAGAAAGTATGCAATATTAGTAGATCCAAAACTAAAACACAGCAGGTAACAAACCACCATACTTTGGCATTCAAGACCAGCTGGACACCCAAAAAGATCCAGATATAGACTGCTTTGCACAGGGCACACATCGAGTCTAAGAACAGCTGGAGCAGTAAGTATTTATAATTCTTGTAGCTGTTTTCCGTCACCATCCAATATAACTTCTGCCTCTCTGTGACTGAGTCAACCTAAGCTGAACTTCAGCCAGGATGTTCTGGCCAGATCCCCGGCCCTAGATAGGTAGTAGAAAGTAAGGAAACTGCAACACTTAGATCTCTTGAAAAGGAAATATGGATCCACGCAACAGCCACATACACACTGCAAAGCAGGCTGAAACTTTGCCTTCACAGAAAAATAATTACAGTCTACTTCTCCCCACACAACTCCAGCTGATGTAATGATTCAGAGGTGGCTTTGAAAAGATACACTGTGAAACTGTGATATACTACAGGCTAAAGGAATTGTCTTTATTACAGTACCACAGAAAACATGAAATGATACTGTCACAGTATTTGCTTAATCTGCTAACCATAATCAAATGAGGATGTTCAAAGTTTAAGAACTGATTAATAATGATAGTGTCTTATCATAATTAAAACAAATAACTTAGAATACTTAGAAGCTAATCAGTGTTTTGTATTGTATGACCCCACAGGTCACTGTGCATTAACATTTATCAGGATGTAAGTATTGTCATTTAATCAAACAACGATTCAATCAATAAACACATTTACATGAAACAACAAAAAATTAGCAAGGAGAAGAGTCAAGTCTTCAACTAACATAAACCAGAGCTATACATTTCACATAAGAGAAGCCAAACACACTAACAGCTGTGAGATTCTGCCTTCGCATACTCATATATGTAACTTCAAAACCGTCTGGACATGAATTTGCAGTTTAAACTACAAACCACAGAATGAGCAATGCTGCACTGTAATTGCTTATCCAGACAGTTAGGCCAGAAACAAAAACCTCTGGACACTACTTTAACCGCTGGTCTAGTCATCTATGAAAGACTGACTGCACGCACCTGAGCAGAGCTAGCAGAACGGGCTGTGTGCTTACACCAGAAACTTCATTGTGAGTCCTGTAGCGTAAGGCTCTTTTTCACACGCAGAGACAGCTTACTTCAGGATGACAGTCCTAATACCCCCCACCTTCAAGGCCTTACAAATATTCTCATAGAAGTTCATATTCCTACTGCGTAGCTGTTTCAGTTTTCATAAAGCAACTTTTCAACTACTCTAACTTACAGCCTACACTGTTAAGAAAATCTAAAATCGGCATCAAGCAATGACTGGCTAACAGCTGAGGGTTGACTGTACTACAAACAGTCAAAAGGCATCACCACAAGTCAGAGTTCACACAAGTTAGGCTAAGCTGTGCTACCAGACTTTTCAGTGAAGAGGCTACAACACAGACATATGATCCTTTCTGATGGCTTTGCAGCAGAAGGCACTAGCTTTCAGGAAAAGAGGAGGGCAGATAGCTGCAGTCAGAAGTTTAACTGCCTTTTAACCCCATAGTCACAGCCACTGCAGACAATGCCCAAGACCAAGTCCATATGGCTACATATGCAGGCTCCACTATAGGCTTCAGGCACAGAAAACTGACTCATGACAGCACTGACGGGTTACGGATTAAGTTTCCATATCGTGACCTTTACTACAGGTATTAATCACAGCTACTGAACATCACCTCCACATTAGATTCTGAAAAACAAAAGCCATAATGAGAGGCAGGCAGAAGGAAAAGAATTTGCTGTATTACTAACAGGCCTTGTCTTTATTTAAATGGGGAAGAAGAGCAGGAAGAAAAGAGAAGATCATTTTAAATGCAAGTTACTTACGGTAAAATACCAGTGAGGATACGAAAGAGGTACCATCTCAGTAACAACAAACTTACTTTTAACTTTTTTCCCACAGGTCCTAGCTCTAAATGATCACCTGGGTGCTCACACCCTGCAGCACCCTCACAGACAGGAAAATGTTTACACCTAAGAAGTTATGACTTTGCATGTGTCAGAAACAAATGAAACAATTTTCGCTACTAGCCTTCTTATTCTGCTATATTTGCAAACTATCAAAACTGTGTTTGAGTACGCCTTACTTCTTTCCCTTATTCATCCTTCCTTATTTTACCGTCCAAATAAGGCATAAGCTTTTCTCTGCTGCCAATTTCATGACAAGTGCTCTTTATGTCATGATCTTTATGTCCTAACACTGCTGCCATTTTCATGACAAACGATCTTCATGTCACTACATTGTGTTTACTACTCCACTACAAGATCAAACAAATAAAAAACTAAACAGATAAAGTTCAAAAGAGGTGGAGGCCCAGGAAACGCTCTACATACAGATAACTTCAATTGCTGCACAACACAAAAAATATAGGCATTTTAATGAGTAATTTGCAAAAATGTCCTCAGTCATACAAAGAATGAAAAGTCTCCTTCTGAAAATGAGCACTAGTTCACAGCAATATTACTAATCAGGACCATGAAAATTGGAGGTGTAAGCACAGACATTTTTTAAAGTTGCTACTATGTATGTTCTGACCTTAACTTCAAAAGTCCAACAAAAACTGAGAAAATACACCTGCAGATATTAATTTCATATAGACCTTTGTTAAGAATGTATTTAATGTAAGAATAGCTGAGGCACTTTTTCTCTTGTCAATTTTCAAGCCTCAGGTGTTGGTGAAAGCATTTTTCAAACTTAACAAGAAATGCTCACAGACCACTTCAGAAATGAACAAAAGAAAAGATCTAAGACTGCTTTGAACGCACTCTTCTGGCGCAAGTTCTATGAAACACCACAGAAATACCAGTCCCAAAGCTGAGACATAACTCATGAGAGAAATACTGTATTTAATGAAGCCTTATCCTCACCTCAAGTCCACATGTGCTGTGTGATACACTTAACTTTAGACTTATTTTTAAATGCTCATTACCCATACAATCTTTTTGCTTTCTCTTACTGATAGGTATGAGCATAAAAATCTGCCTCCCATCCTATCCTTCTGTTACACCGCTTTTTTCCTTAGAATACAAAAGGACAAAAGAAACAAAGTCAAAGACAGTAATAGGGCAATTAGGTTCCCAAAGAGAAAGTGTGCCTTTATTTGCACAACAATACTAACTTACACAGAAGAGACTGCCCCACCCCGAACATGTCACTGGTATACTACTAAAGGAATTAAATTCTGGTACAATGTTTATTGTCTGGATCTTAGGGAGTGTGGTTAAGTAACACTGAAGACATCTAAAGCAAAAAAACAAAACAGAAAATGCAAGCGGAACAATACCATGTTATAGAATTCGTGGGGGTTTTTTGGGGTTTTTTTGCGGAGAGAACACAGAATACTTAAAATGGTAAAAAAAAACCCAAAACACCACCAAAACTTTATCGCTTCAATTCTTCAGTTGCCGATTTACTCACCTACCTCAAATATTCACCAAAAGACATCTTTAAAAGAACAGCGTTAACCTGAAGTTTGGAAAGTCTGAATATGAAACACAAGCAGCAGATACCGAGGTAAACCAACTTCGGTGCGACCCGTGTAGTCACGCCGACACTTAACCGCTCTCTTTACCTGACCATAATGCACACTTGGGTAGGGAAGGGGNCAGCGCCGGGCGGTTCTTCCGGCCCTCCCGGCCGGCCCGCAGGCCTCGGCGCCGCGCCGCCCGCCGCCTCTTCCCCCCCGCAACGGCACCGGGGCGGGCGCGCACAACCAGCGGGGGCCCTATTCCTCCCCCCGCCTCCGGCCTTTATGGAAAGTTTTAGCCTTGGCCGACAGGCTCTAAAACGCCCCTGCCTGGAGATCCAGCCCCGCTGCCTCCTTCCCCTTCCCCTCCACGAAGCAATGGCTGCGCCGCTCCGGGCGGCGGGCCGCGCAGGGCCCCGTCGAACCTCGACGGCAGGGGAAGAGGAGGGGGAGCTCAGCGGCGGCAGGCGGGCGAGCAGCCGGGGGCATGCCTCAGGGCTGGGCCGGGCCCGTTCGCTCGCCGCTCCTTCCCTCCGCCACCATGTCACGGCGACCAAACATGTCCGTGCGCTCGCCTGCATGCGGCGGCGGTGACTTCCTGATCCCCCGCCGCTGCCGCGGCTCGCACGGGCAGAGGGACGGCAAAGGCCACCCCCCGCCGCCACCGGCGCTTGCCACCGCCTCCCTCTCCCCCGCGGAGGCCCGGGAACAGGCTCCGCTGCCCGCCCGCCCCGCCCGGCAGCTGGCTGCAGCAGCGGCCCGCTGCCTGCCCCCGCCTCCGGCAGGGGAGAGAAGTTTTCCAGGGGCCGACCACCGCCGTCCCCCTTCTCCCGACGGGGCAGACGAGCCGCCACTACCTGAGCATCCGCGTGTGTACGCATCCTGGCTCCCGCCCGACCCGATCAAAAAGGAGGAGGGGGGGAGGATAAATTTCCGCGCACACCGGAAATAAAATGCTTTTTGCTTGGAAGGCGATTACAAAATTGCAAGCGCATGTTTTGCGCTACTCAGCTTCGCCGACTGCTGCAAGGGCGGGGGGGGGGGGGGGGGGGGGACGGTTTTACCAGC